>VDFB02000363.1:9651887-9874333 GCA_007258455.2 Sequoia sempervirens | reverse complement strand
TGTTGAGGAAGGATATTAGGAGATGGACAATTTTGATTATCATGTTTATGTAGACTAGGTAAGGTGATATTAAAAAATGTGTCTATGATCTCATGTTCTTTTTGTCTAACATCTTCCAAAGGGGAATGAGGAGATGGATAATCAAGACCCTCAATGCTTGTAACTTCCTCCACCAAGATACCTTCGTCACTAATAAGAGAGGTATCGGGAGAAGAAAAAGTATGCATGTTATGATTGTCTAAAGCCTCCATTCGCACCAATGGGTAATGTAATGGTTTGGTCAAAGCGATGACTAACATGTTCGTCATTGTTGTAATCAAAATTAAACTCATAAGAAAGGATATTGTGCTGATAAAATCCATGTTTAACCAAATCAAAGGCACATATTTTGAAAAATAACATGCTATACAAAAGTAAATAAAGTGCAATGCTATTTTCAGATGTAAAACAAAGTAATTTTCAGATTATGTTATGCAACAATGCAAATGGGAAATTGAACAATGCATGAAATAAGCTAATATAAGCTATATCTAATGAATTGTATGTTACAGAAACCCAACTAACTAATATTGGTAGGTAATGGCATCAAACAAAAGCTAAAAAAAACATTTATCAGTTCTAGAAAAGGTAGTTTTAGGGGTTAAAAGGGATTGATTTTCCCAAGGTGGTGAATGAGTCCCAGTATGGACTTTTTTTAGAATTTTCAAAAAAAATTGAGTGATCTTGACCTTTTTTGTCTTCTATGATGCTGAGCTAAGATGTAATTGTAGAATTTTAGAAAATTTAAATGATTTTAGATGCCAAAAATGAAACCTATATGCACTTTTTGTTAATGCAAAATTGGGAACCCTAGAATGCAACTTAACGAATGGAAAATGCAATGCAAGCTAATTCTAGGATGATGATGGACTCCAAATTAGATAATAAAGTGTTCAAAAAGTAGGTTCACCAAAATGAACCAACAATTTTTGGGTGCTATATACTCTCTTACTGTCTTAGGGTTTTTCACCTAAAAGGAGAGAGATAGGCCCAAAACTATGGTGGTTCACTCAAACTAATTCAAGTATAATGAAAATAACAATGAAATGTGCCTGGATGAGATGAACTAAATGCAAATAACTAATAAAATCTATTGATAATTAAGTGAAAACTATTGAAATGCAAATTGTTGGAAAACACATTATGATATGCAAAAACACCTAGAAATGAATTCAAACTATAATAGAATCTGATGCAACTAAAAGTGTGCACTTGATATATTGTTGGAGAGTGGAAATGACATATGGAATGTTGCTAATAATATAATTTTTTCCTACTGAGACTCATTCACCATTCCAGGTGAATTAGTCTTATATCTGGGAAACTGTTTTGGAACCTGTTTCAGACAAAAGGGTATCCAAAAATACAGAAAACCAAAATCAGGCCTAGTAGTGGGAATCATCCACCATCCATGGAAAATCAATCCACTTTTAAATTTTCAAAAATCCAAAGGTGGAGACTGAAGCCCTTGGTATGCTCTTCGGTTCCTCATAGGTGTTTTCGTTTGAAAGTCTGATTTTTGAACTTGAAAGTGACTTTTTGTAGATATTTTTCCTTAGTCAACAAGGAGATTTCTTCAATCGGCCAGCTAGTATTTTTAGTTGGACTTTTGTGTCCTCTTTTCTATTTTGTAAACGTTATGGTTTCAGGTCCTTGTAAAACCCGTATTACCCCTTTTATCAAAAACAAGGAGATTTCTTCAAAAACTTTGCAACTTGATCTCCAATGGTTTGCAATCCTTTAAGATTCCTAAATTTTGAAAAACATAAGAAGAGAAGGAGAGATGTTGGATGTTAGGGCATGGGGGTTTGCCTTGGTCAAACCCCTTTGTAGGTAATCAAACCAAAATGAGAAAAGAATGTAATGAAGGATGAAACAATGAAGTTAGTACCTTTCCATGATGTTTGATCATGAATTTCTATAGTCATGGAGGAAGATTCTACCCTTGAATGTCTTTGGAAGATTTATTGATGACTTAGAGTGATAAAACCCTAACTTCCTATTTTTCTCATAAATTGGATCCCCAAGTCACATGAAGAAAGATAAAACTTAAATTCTAAAATTCCCCAATCAAAAATAAAAAATGGCCCAAATGGGACTCATTCGCCACCTTGGATGAATCAGCCCCACCTGGAAAGGACTCATTCACCACCTTGGGAAAATTAGTCCCACCTAGCAGGGACTTATTTGTCACATATGGTGAATTAGTCCTAGAGGGGTCCATTTGCAATCTCAGTTGTTACGGAATGAGGAAATCAGGTTTATATGGTGAATTTGTTGGGTATTTCATTAAATTATGCTACGAGAAGCATAATATGGGGCAATATGGACCTATTAGTGATGATTTCAAGGTCTATTAGGGGTTGGGATAAAAAATTCAATGTGAAAGTGTAATTAAATACACTTTACAAAACTAAAATGAGGTCCACATAGCCTAGAAGGGTACAACATCCAATGTGAATGTGGAAGACACATTACAATACTAGATTAACATTAAATTTATTTTACAAGCCTTCTAGATTGATATGAAAATGTCATTGAATATATGTACAATGTTGAATTAAGGGAAAATCGGTTCATTAAGTTTAGAAAAGCATGAAATTCTTTTACAACACTTTACAACACCTTTACAAGACATCGTTAGATGCATTTTATTCAATTTGCAAGGGACAAAGACCTAGTGTGGATGTGTAAAACACCTTACAACACAAAATAAAGGCCTTATTAAGTCGTATTTATCATTAATTATTCCCCAAATCAAGCAAGAAATACTTTTTTCTATAGTACAATAAAATGTCAAAACATCTTCAAAATATTCTTGACATCATTCTCCCCCCTTTGACATCAAGGGAAAAGGGTTCCAACAACAATTGTTCTAACATATAACATATCTCCCCTTCAGAAATATATGCATATGTACAAACTCATAGATTGAATTGACTCCCCTCGAGTCATGTGTAACAAAGAACTTGAAACAGAAAACTGGAAATCTATAAAGAATATGAAATTTTTTCAACTAAATGAGGTTGAATATTGTAGCTTATGTACATGGGTTTTCCATGCATATTTACCTTCTCCCCATGTCTTCTTGGCTGCCCCAAACAATCTACATTGTGTTTCAAACACCATCAATGTCTCTTTTCCTTCTTCTAGAGTTCTAGGTATAGGATTCATCTGTGTAGCTTTATTAGCACTCAAAAGGGCATGTGAAACAAGTATGAGTTTGGGATTCACCAAATCCATTATCTTTTCAAACTACAAATTGATATGCTCCTTTTGGGCATATAATTGAAAGAATTTATTAAGCAAATCCTCTATAACATTCCTTGTATCTCCAGCCAAGTCAAGTGTTGAATCATAGGCACTAGAGGCACTGTCAATCTAGGACTCAATAGACTCCATTTCCTTCTTGATACTCTATGTGGCTTTGGGCCACTTCATACCATATTGCAACAAATCCTTTGACTCATCTACACACACTTGTGCATCCTTCAAATTCTCTTGAAATTTTTTATGTTGAAGAGAACATTTCTTAGTAATATCCATCATTTTATTACCACTTATTCTCTTTACAACTTAATTCTCAATTTGTCCCTTAAGATTAGAGGAATATTCTTTAAAAGAAAAAATTAACAATTTCAAAATCTCCATACCAGAAAGTGAAGTGTCAATTTTAGCACTGGTATGGCCTCTTGCAACTCCTTTATTGATTCTTCCATCATCTCTCCACTCTTTTTATGTGTTTCTATGTTCTCCTTCTGGGTAGATGCATGAAATACTATAATGTCCCCTAACCCGATTTTCCCTAGAATTCACCTATTGATCACAAACTTGAAAAAAATAGGTTATGGTTTCACCTTATTTTAAATAAATATCTCTTTAATGATGTAATATAGGATTAGATTCATGCATTCACCACATGAAAAATATATGCAAATATGTATGTATTCTTGTTAAGGTTAGACCATTGCATCACAAGTTATCACCAATGAAAACCAAGCCTAAGAGTGTGTATATGATATATATATAGATACATACATATATATATATATATGTATGTATGTATGTATGTATGTATGTGTGTATACATACATACATACATACATACATACATACATACATACATCCATACATACACACACACACACACACACACATAGATATATATATATATATATTCCCTACTTATATCAATTAGTATTTATATCTATGTTTATATAAATATTCTTTCCTTATATTAGCATTTAAATATATGTACTCTTTTCTCCTTACTTATTATTCATTATTAGATTTATCTATATCTATGTAGATACATTTGTATGCTTATCCAATAATATATGTTAAGGGGATTTATAATCTAATGCAAACTAGTAACAAATTGTATTGTTGTTGAACAAGTTGTTCTGAATGCTCTCTATTTCTAAATGTTTCATCTTAAAATATTCCACATCTATTCATACATTTCTTAACTTCCTTAAACCATTCCCTTATTTGTCCTTCATATATCTATGTTTTAGTCTGATTACATGTTTTCCCCCCCTTCTTCAGATTACATTCCTTTCATTTTATATCTTTTGTCTCCTAAGAGATGACTATTTACAGACCCATTTCCCTTTGATGACTTAGTTTTAATATGAACACCAAATCATAATGGTTGCTACTTAAATAAATTGCCATCCTTTTTTATAAGGTAATCATAACCTTGTATCTTAATCAATGTTTTTATTTGTGAGCATTTGTTATTATGATCGCCACACCTTTATTTCTATTTCTTAATGAAACGACTGCTACTTATTACATTGTATTTTATCATATCATTTTTATACTAGTTTATATGTATATTTTAATATGATTATAATCATAATAATAATTAAATTGTTAGTATTTATATTTTAATAATAATATTAATAATTTAATATTTGATAATTATAATTATAATAATATTAAATTGCTAATATATATATTTATATTTGTAATATGTATTTGGTTATTTATTTTACTTATTTATTTGCATTTCAATGCTTTATATCTTAGTGTTAAAATCTTAGGGACATGAAAAATACATCTCCCCATTGTAGCTTGTGGAGGCAGAAAATCTTGTCTAGATCGACATTTCCCTGTTGAATTTGTAGTTGTAGCAATTGTGATGATACAACATGCTAGAATTGAGTTGCATATTTAGTATATTCTTTAAGGAATCTCTAGAGGAGCTAGAGGATTCTCCAAAAGTATTTGTAATATCCACAAATTTCTCCTTTAATTTATTTTCCTATTTCTTACCTTCATATTCCTTCTTATCATTTTCTTGTTCTTCTTTCTTCTCTGCATCAATACTCTTTTCATCACTATCCTTATTATATTCTCTTCCTTTGTAGGCTTCTAGGCTCGTTTGTTGCTTCCTCACTAGTGACTGTCTCTCCTTTGAAATTCTTCTTTGTTTCTTCATCTTCCTGTGCTTCTTATTCCAATTTTGAAGGGGAATTTTCCTAAATATATTCTCCATTTGTTGAATGCTCATGTTGAGCATCAGTATCTTGTGCTTCTTCACTTGTATTTACTTTCAAAGCAGTGTTCTCAAAAATCATACCATATTTCTATAGAATGTCTAAAATTTAATCAATTGTCTCCTTCTATAGCTTTTCAAACTCACCTTTATCTCTACCAATCAGGGTAGTTACTGTTTGCTTCACTTTGAATTCTATGATGTATAACTCAACCAATGTGGCTCTATTTTCCTTAGATATAGGAGCACCAATATTTTCTAAGGAATATTATTTTATCTTTCCTTCTTCAATTGCTTCTTGTCTTCTCTTTACCAAGACATAGCATATCTCTGTAGGAACTTTATTCTCAATATTTCTCATATCAACTTCTAAAACAGTAATGTACTTGATGATTTCCTCAACAATGGTGGCCTTATCCACCTCATTTGCTTCATTATACAAATCTATAGATTCTATGAGCATATCATGCTAAATCATTCCATTAACAAGTGCACCTACCTTCAAGGGACTGCGAGATTTTACCGAAGGTGATTGTTTTTACTTCTTCATTTCATATTGAGTCTTCTTTTTTTTTTTGCTATCTTCATCTTTGGGGACACCTTATCAGTGGTGTTTTTCTTCTAATCCCTCATGTGAACTACAAATTTCTTCTTTTCTTTCTCTATTTATTCTTAATTATCTATATCAAGATGTCAAATATTTTTTATCACTTGCTTCACCTTGTGAAGTTGCATTTTTCCTTTTACACACCAACTGTGGTCCTTCTTCCTCCTCTTCTTCTTCTACATTCACAATTATATTGTTTTCTCTCACTCCATTTTTCTTCATTCTTTTCTTGTAAGGGGGCGCAAGTGGTGTTGCAGCAGCATTATTCTTTTCAACCATTGTAGTTTGCACAACCAATGAGGGTTTCTCATTTACTACAGGACTATTAGTAGTTTTTCTCTTTTCTTCAATAGGTTGCCTAGTCCCATAGGTGTTATAGATAGCATGAGGGGTGGTAGTTGTCCTACCAGATATTCTTATGCTTTTGAATCCTCCTACAACACTTCACTCACCTTTATCCTTTCCTCTTGTGTACTACACTTGCTCCTTTGTGAAGCCCATTTCCTCTACAAACTTATCAACCATCTTTTTAACCTTCTTATTTATCTATGGTTTTCTCCACTCCATGTGCACCTCCATTAATTTTTCCTCATATGTTCCACAACTTGCTTTAGTGGTGTCTTTTGGTATCTTAAACAAAAATATCAACCAAAACAATAATTACTTGTTTATTGATCTCATATCCCAATGCAAGGATCCACACTGTCCTTGGTTATACTACTTCCATTATGCACTCATCTATTGATACTAAGAATGTGTTATCATTTTGATACTTACTACCATTTTCCTAAGAATTATATCTCTTTCATGCATCCTCTTTTGGAAAACTACAAAAAAAGCAATAAGGGCATCATCTTGGAGCTTCGCATCACCAAGAATTCTCATAAAGTCCAAAATCTAATGTGCTACCGGTCTTCCATGCAACCATACCAAACTTATAGTTTTGGGGAGTTCCTTTAGAAAATAGAAGAGGAAACACACAACCAAAGTTCTATACATAAATACATACTTATTCTTCTTAGTTTTTCTCAAGTTATCCATCAATTTTTTTCTTAATAGTTCACAAAGATCATAATCAATTCCTTTTTCAACCATTTCATATGCCACATTGATTGCGGTGGCAGATAGAGAGTTTTTTATATTAGTGAAGTATATTTTATAACCAATTAATATTGTTGCATACGTCACAACTGGATTTTGAATGGGATTTATAGCTAGATCTCTCTTATCATAGGTTGTACCTATGAGTTCCATTAGAACCTCATTCTTGATTGATTTCAATGCAAGAACAGGTCTAATGGAGCATATACCTATAACTTCTCTAATCACCTCTTTTGTTATCATTCTAGGCATGTTAGTCCAAATAAAGTTATCATGAATTTTTCTTAATGCTATCTTAACCCATTTATGATCAAAGAAAAAGTTCAAAAACCATTGCCATACATCAAGTTTCTTCGTGACTAGGTTTTGGTATTTTAGTTTTAGGGAAAAAATTGGTTCCAATAAGTTCCTCCATCCATATATCTCCTAGCTTACTATGATCATATTCCTCCATCTTTCCATGAATATAAATTGTTATATCTTTTATTAGCAAAACCCCATATGGAACATGTGAGACAGAACTTAAAAAGTCATCTTATATGGATTTTGTATGGTATTTATTAAATTTAGGTTGTGGCTTCTTAGTAACCTAATAACCCTTAATGTAGCCATTGCAAAAATAATTCAAATTCATTTCAAATAAAGTTCTCTATGAAACTAGGGAAAACAAGGATTGTAAATACCTTTTCTTTCACTTGTCGAACTAGGGTTTGTGTGCACTAAATCACAAATCTCCTTGATCACTCTGGATCACTTATTTGCTACTCTGCTCCTCAAATTATTTTTGTAAATGAATTTGGTCAATTAATTTCACTTTATATCCCTTTGAATCTAAACTAATTTTACATTGAATGCTTCAAACAATAAAGTTGGTAAACCTTTCAATATGTGCATCGTCACTTAAACATTCTCTACAAATTTCCACATTATCATATTTTCTTCTACAATCTTTTACAATTAATCAAGCATGTTGATCTACATCATATATCCTTGTGTTAAGGCATCAACACCATTTTCTTTGGTAGGGGATAAAATATGTTCATTAAAGCTCCCTTTGAGCCAAAGCTCTCAACTTAATTTTTGTAAGAAAAATTTGCACCAGTGGCTGGTACAAATTCTGATGCAAGAGCATCTAGGGGTTCCAAGAAATCTTGCATCACCAAAAATATTTTAAATTTTATGCTTGTTTTTTATTTTGATTTTTGGCTGTAGACGCAAATTGTTGAAATTTTCAACTCTTCCAGCATAGTAGAATTTGATGATGGATTGTGAGAAAATCAAATTATTAATTGATTCACTCTTAAATTGTTTTAAGAGATGTTAATTTTCCAAAAGAAAAATATCACTCAAACTTGGAATGGACATTTAATATATTTTGTAACTCCACTTTAAAATTTGAATTTGTATTTTATTGCAAGTTTGGAATGCAGGGTGTTGAGAGAGAGTGGAAATAGTGGGTTGGAGAAAGGGAATAAAATTTTGAATTGAACATTGAATGCACATGCCAAGAAGAGGAAATCCATGTCAGGAAGTAGTAATGAGGATTTTGGAGGTTTGACTAGCATTTTATTATTTTTGGAGAAAGAGAAAGATTGTCTGGGTCATAACTGTAAGACCCAACCTCAATAAAATGGCCATAAATTTCTCATATGGTAATGAAATTAAGACTTTAAAAATTATCTAGAAAGCTAAAAGTGATGTGGACCAAACCCAAATTTTTCTTTCGAAAATACTAATGAATGACGGAGCACCAATAGGCAGAAAGTGATGGTTTTTCTTTATGGTTTTAGTGGAGATTGATTTTAGAAACCAATACTGATTTCTTCTCACAATTTTTTTTTTTTATATATTGTTGCCTTGTCATTGGGAGAAGGGGGGATTTGGAGAGTTAGTGGTTGCATATCCATATGTTTCTGGAAAGATGTTGGAATGTTGAGTTGCAGATTTTTGTGTGTGAAGCCCATGTTGTATGTGAGCATATGAGCTCCATGATTATGTAATTCATTTCCAAATTTTGAAATCAATATATTTTGCAGATTTCTCTTCCATATTTTGTTTTTAATGTTTATTTGCAGCCTTCTTGCATAGTGTTGTATGTGTCTTAAGTTTTATATTTGAAAATGAGAGTCTTCTCTTTCATCAGTGGTACTAGAGTGGGAGTTCTTGAGTGTGCAAGTAGAAGTGCCGATGTGAGGCAATTTGCACCAAGAATTGTGGTGGTGTTGCATGTGGAAAGATATCTAGACATGAGGTAGTCTATACTTGATAGGTTGAAGTTTGAGAGTCTCTGGCAAGTAAGGTTGTAGCAGCAACAAAAGAGTTTAGAAAAATGGAGGATATTGAAGAAAGGGAAAACCAAATTGCAGCAGTTGGGGATGTTGCAATTAAAAGAAACTATGTTGTGATGTATGGGGATCTAGTGTTTGATGAGGAACCTAATGAAGACCAAGAGATTCTTGAGAGAGAGAATGCATAAATAGAGGATTTTTTCAATGCAACAAAAGAGATGGTAGCATTCAGTAGTGATGAAGAAGATATTGTGACAAAAAATATCATTGAGGTAAAATCTGATTTTTATGTGTTTTATAATGATGAATTTGTCAAGGATTTACATTGTGAGATGAGAAAAGAGTTAGAAAAGAAAAATTATTGTGACAATCTAGAGTGGTATATAGATATATACTTTTAGGTAGAGGAAATGGAGGAAGCTTCAGGTGAGATTTGGTGGACGTGGTTAGTTTTTGGTGGGTCAAAGCCCACAAAAGAGGAGATGAATAGAGAGAATATTTGGAGGAGGATGGTACATGGTGGATGCAAGTCCATGAGAGAAAAGAAGAATGGTAAGTAGAGTTGTTGGAGGAGAGAAAATTTAGTACCAACAAGATGTTGGAAGAAGAGGAAGAAGAAAACACTTCATATGCACTTTGGATAGTGATGGAGTTTGCTGCAGATTGCTTGCAATCTAAAAGAATGGTTCTACCATTCAACTCCACTTTTGTGAGCTTATGCTCACAAAATTTCTACCCTATGTGTCTGATGCAGGAGAATTTAGGGGTTACAAGCAATCTTGCATCACCAAAAATATTTTAAATTTTATGCTTGTGTTTTATTTTGATTTTTGGCTGTAGACACAAATTTTTGAAATTTTCAACTCTTCCAACATAGTAGAATTTGGTGATGGATTGTGAGAAAATAAAATTATTAATTGATTCATTTTTAAATTGTTTTAAGAGATTTTAATTTTCCAAAAAGGAAAATATCACTCAAACTTGGAATGGACATTTAATATGTTTTGTAAGTCCACTTTATAATTTGAATTTGTATTTTATTGCAAGATTGGAATGCAGGGTGTTGAGAGTGGGAATAGTGGGCTGGAGAAAGGGAATAAAATTTTGAATTGAAAATTGAATGCACATTCCAAGAAGAGGAAATCCATGACATGAAGGAGTAATGAGGTTTTTGAAGGTTTGACTAGCCTTTTATTATTTTTGGAGAAAGAGAAAGATTGTCTGGGTCGTAACTATAATACCTAGCTTCAGTAAAATGGCCATAACTTTCTCATACCATAAAAAAACCAAGAATTTCTAAATGATTCAGAAAGCTGAAAGTGAGGTAGACCAAACCCAAAAACCATTTTAGAAAATTCTAATGAATGACATAGCATGATCGATAGGTAGAAAGTGATGGGTTTTCTTTGTGGTTTTAGTGGAGATTGATTTGAGAAACCAATAGTGGTTTCTTCTAACAAATTTTTTTTTATATATATTGTTTCCTTGTCATTGGGAGAAGGGGGGCTTTGGAGAGTTGGTGGTTGCATATCCATATGTTGCTGGAAAGATGTTGGAATGTTGAGTTGTATATTTTTGTGTGTAAAGCCCATGTTGTATGTGAGCATATGAGCTCCATGATTATGTAATTCATTTCCAAATTTTGAAATCAATATATGTTGCATATTTCTCTTCCATATTTTTTTTTTAATGTTTATTTGCAGCCTTCTTGCATAGTGTTGTATGTGTGTTTGGTTTTATATTTGAAAAGGAGAGTCTTCTCTTTCATCAAATTCGCCCTTAACCTTGGTCTCTTCCCTATTTCTCCAAATCTTATTCATCTCCTTCTTTGTTTCTATAGGATCGATCTTTTGTATTGGTTCTTTTTTCTTTATTAGATTATTCTTCTTCATATTTCTTCTACAAATCTTGGAAATGTGTCCAAACCTATTAGGATTGTAACATATGACATTCTTTTGACTAGAATTCATTCCATTCATTCAAGATATGCATTGATTAGCTTTATGCCCAAATCCATAACATGTATAATAGTAGCCTTTGAAATATTTAACCATTCTACTATTGTTATAGCTATTCATCATTTGATGTCTGCACTCACTAGCTCTATGACTAAATTTCTTGCATGTAAAACATTGAGCAAAAACAAGTGGAATATTCTACTTTATTTTTCTTCTACACTCCATTTCTAAATCTATTGCAAGTATAACAAAAATAATTAAATCATGGGAAACCTTTTGCATTTGTTTGTTTGACTAGTGGTCTTTTAGCTTCATTCCTTTGATTTTGGATTTTCTTACCATTGTTATTCTTGTCTTCAGCAATTGATTTTTGATCTGATTTTGAACTTTCACCCTTTTCAAATCCTAAACCTTCTTTATCATTAGAGCCTTTTTGATTAGCAATCATTTCATCAAGCTTGGTAGAACTCATTTGAATTTTTTCTTCATGACTCCTTGATTTTTCTAGATCTAATCTCACATTCACAACTTCTTATTCAAGACTTGTACATTCCTCAAATTTAATTTTCACCATTGTATTCAAATATTCCTTAGTTCTTTTCTTTTCTTCAACTTACACCTTCAGACCACCAATGGTTTCATTTTCTTGCTTAAATTGTTCACTAACCTCCTTATGTATTTCTCTAAACTTCTTGATTTTCTCTCTAATATTTTTGATGCATTCTTCTGATTCATTGAAATTTTCTTTCAAATCTTTGTTTTCACCTTCAATCCTTTAAACATCTTCAAGAGAAACTTTTATTTCTCCATCTTTTTCAAGAATGCAATCTTCTTCTATAGATCCAACAATAAGAATCTCTTTTGGTGGACTAGGTAGTCTTAGAATCACCATGTGTTCAACCTCCAATATCTTCCCCAAGCGATTAAGTTCCTTCCAAGGAACCAAGCTCCAATACCATTTTTTAAAAACCTAGAATAATTTGAGTATGGGTGAATCAATATTCTTTTAAACCATTCAAACATTTAAACATCCAATAAAATTAGCAAATTCAATTTTAGTAAATGAAATAAAGAAATAAACATTCAAAAACTTCACATAATGCATGAACACTAGGGTTTTATGTGGAAAAACCAAAATGGGAAAAGTCATGGTGAGGATTAGCTCATACTATATTATAATCGGTTATAGTATATTTATAGAAATGCTCATTAGAGGAGGACTGATTGTCCAAGTGGACTCACTGCCACTGAGAAGAAGAGAGATATAAGAGAGTTTGTGGCCAAAACATAGAAAAAGAGTTTCACCATCAATAGGGTATTAATGATGAAACTAATTTTCACTAGTTGTGTGTTTCATTCAATAATGTGTGCAATATGATTCAAAAAAGGTGTAAAAATTAAACCTAACTATTATTATAACAAAAAGTTAGATTTTAAGAGGGTCAAATGATGTGTACCTTTTTGGGAAAGTTCTATTTTGAGGTCCACTAATGACTCATTTTCCTAAGGAGGCAAATGGGTCCCTCTTAGATTTTCCAAAAAGTGCTTTCTTGGTTTTGTTCCTCTTATTCTACAACTCCATATTTTAGATGTTCACTACTTTAGGCCTCACTGAGGAATCATTAGCCTTTAGTGGTGAATGAGTCCTTGTTAAGGTTTTGGAAATTAATTTCTCAATTCTACTCTTCAATGTCTACACTCCCAGATCCCAAGTTTTTAGCTTTGAAATTTTTTATACAAATCATATAGAAGACTTTATGTGATATTGTAATGTAGATGACAACTTTTGCAACTTTCCAACTTTGACAACTTTTCTCCAAATCTTGCTCTTCAACCTAAAACCTTGAATAATTTCTTGGAACGTAAACCTACAATATAACATGAATTGGCCATAAAGAATTTATATCTTGATCTTGACTTAGATGTGAAACAATGTTTAATTTGGATTGTGAATGCTACATCAAGAACATTAGCTCAATTGCATGCTTGATGCACTATGACTTTGACATGATGATACGATCTTGAACTATTGCAATAAAACTTCAATTATCTTCCCTTGAATTCCCTTGAATGCTCTATAATTATTTATAATTCTCTTTCTCTTGATCTCATGAAGTCACATAAACTTTTATAAGTGAAACTATGTGAATTAAAATTATATTTATACTAAAAATAGGGATTAACCCCAATATTCAAATAATCCAAGCTGACATAAGATCTAGGATTGAAAATAATTAAAATACCACTACAAATAAATTCAAAAATGGGTGTCCTAGGTATGGAGAATCCATTCACTCAAAGTGGTGAATGGGTCCTTGCATAATTTTTGAGGACCATGCTTCGAGGAGGTGAAATAACATTAAAAATGCATCTCAAATATGCCAAAAAAGGGGTGTCCTAGGTTAGTAGGATCCATTCACCCAAAGTGATAAATGGTTCCTAGCACAGTTTTCTAGGACTCTACATTTTCTAATGTAAATGTTATGCAATATCATTAATGGGTGTTGAGATAGATCCTTCAAAAATTGTAATTATTAAGGCTTATATTTGAATTTAAGGGGCTAATTAAGCTCAACTAACCTTAATTAATTAATAAATTCCTAGATTAGTGTTAGTGTAATAAAACACTTTACAACACCCTAAATAAGAAACAATTAAGTCCATTTTATCATTAGTTTTTAATTCTCAAACTAAGCATGAAAAAGGGTTACTTTTTTCGATGCTACATTTTTCCACCACTTTAGTGAGATTTTTCTCCTATGACAAACTCACACTAAATTAGACATTCAAGCCACTTAAGTATGCATCAATAAAAAAGATATATAATCATACCGTATCAAAGACCAAGAAAAACAAAGGAAAAAGAGAGGATCAAGCTTTGATCATTCCAACACAATGTGGAATGTAACCATTTGTCCAAGAAAAAGCCTCAAGCTTTGATGGCTCAACATGATGTGGAACATATCTAGGTCATCTTTCCATAACATGTGTGCTCACTCTAGGATAGTGGAACCTCAAGTCATCCACTAGGTGAATTATCCAAATGAGGTGGGAAATGAGAGAATCATATTAGCCTCCCATACCATACTGAAGTTGTCCTCCTAACAACTTCAATAGGGAACCACAATTTTATTCTTTTATGAATGTTTTTGAATGTTATGTCTATAATTTTTTTGTTAAAGTGGATTTTTCTTTTTTCATGTAAGGTCTCCTTCTTAGGGAAAATCATGCCTAATGTCTCCAAGAGAGGACAATTCAAAGAGTATCAGATCACTACCTATGGGATGCCTAGTTTACATCATGCCTCCAAGGGAAATTGTATGCGTAGAAATATCACACTCTTGGAGGACATCAAACCTAATGACACCACCAAGAAAAGGACACATCAAAAGAAAAAATAAAATCATGCCATGAAATATGCCAAAATATTCCATTGGTGTATTCCCCCACTTTAAAGTGGTTTCTATGTTCACCATTGCTAAGAGAAATTGGTTTAAAGTAGCCAATATTTTCTCCTAATACATGAGATATTTCCTCAAAAACCATATGCCAAGTCATATGTTTTTGAAATAAATTTTCTTCATGAACAAGGAGGGAGGGGTTGCCCCAAAAAACACAATGCTAAATCTAGAAAGAAAATTATGTCATATGTGAGTTGACTTAAGGAATGTCATCCACATCCCAAGCTTTCTTTTATGTATACATGGAAGGGAGTCAACTATCCAAAAGAGGCAATGGAAAGTGACATACAAGGAAAAAGCTACCTAACCCCTTTCCCCCACTGACTTTAATACAAGGGAGAACTAAGGATGGATGATGGTACTCCATGTGATAAGTAAATGATTTGGAATGAATGTAAAACATATAATAGTGAGTATCTTATGATCCTACAACTATTACATGGCAAGGAGTAGTAATTAATTTTATTGATTATGATGTGTAGACAAAGTATCAACTTTATGCATATCTAATGAGATATTCCCACATGTAGTATCTATTAGGTTAAAATGCACAAAAGTTAAAGTAGGTTTACAAGAATATTTTGTAAGAGTGAGTGTTAAGTGGAGGTTTTTTTTATTTTTTTGTTTCTTTCGAAGGACAATAGCCAAGAACACTAGGGGTTTCTTGTGTGTTAGGCTCTATAGGGACATGGATACCTTTTTCTCTAGCACTAGATCCTTTTCCACTATACCCAAGTTGTTACATATGTTAATAACTTCTAAATATTTTTCATTTCTTTCAGATTTAGAGGTTCCTCATAATCAACTTCATCCATGTTAGTCATGTATGTTGTACTTTCTTCTAATGTGGTTGAAGTGGATGCTTTCAAATTTCGTGTTGACATGATTGGTTTTCCTTTTCCCTTTTTATACTCTTTTGCTATGATCTTGTATTCTCCCATGAATGTAGGTATGAAATCAAAGGAACTCGAAGCATCTTCCAATAATTTTGTGACTTCTTCAATATGATTTTCTTCTTCTTTCTCAACATGCAAAAAAAATTGAAGTTCAAGGTCAGTGTTAATTGTTTACACTTTGTTATATATATGTGAAATGGTCTTGTAACTTGGTTGTTGCAAAAAAATATCATCATTGATTTTCCTTTTAGGTGATTCTATGATAAGTACAGGTTTATTTTGAACTTGTGGTTGTCATGAGGGTGGAAAAATGGTAAGAAGTTGCTCAAGGGACCACTTCAATGGATATCTAATGTGCATAACCTTAAAAGGTTTTTCCTTATTTTCATGATCTCTTAGTGAAGGGGAGTCGAATGTTTCTTCATCATCATCATCTAAGGAATCCACATCACTATTGCTTGAAAGAAATGTGTCAATGTTCTTATTTTCTTCCACCATGATATCTTTCTTAGTAGGAGATTTTTCAAGAGGTTCATCACATTCCATGGTTATATTTTGTAAAGTAACTTTATCACAAAAAGGGGAGTTATCAAGGGGTGAAAAGCTATGATTTTCATGCTTACCAATGCTTGGATCATTTTGTTTGAATAAATATTTCTAAATTTTAGGGACACTAGGAAGGAGAGGAATAATTCTATAACATTCAATTATTGGATCTCTTGGCACCAACATATCCTCTTCAAAAATGTGATTTTCATGATTGTTCATGATTACAACCTCTTTCACTAAAGCATTCTCACAAGTATGGGAGGTTTTGGGTAGATGAATGGAGACAAGGTAGAGTAGTGTTAATGATATCATATTCCGGTGTCATACTATCTTCCCAAGAGATAAACAATACTTTTATGATACTCAATTATTTTTTCTTCTAACACCAAAATACCTTCATCACAAGTAGGAGAGATATTGGGTGAAGAAAAATTATGATTATCATGATTGTCTGTGCTTGCATTCTCTTGTATCAAATATTTAGCAGATTATCTAGGTGAGATGAAGTCCTCGAAGGCTTCATCTAACAAGTCAAAGTCATCACAATTAAAGGGTTTGAAGGATATGCTTTCTCCAAGGCTTATCATTTTTTTTGTTTATTTCTTTTGATGTTTTCATTTTTTTTTAATTTTCTAATGATTGCAAAATGTTAACTAATCTATCTAGTGTTGTAATGATGATGAAAATAAAAGAAAAATGTAGATATCTAACACTAATTTAACTAAAATATGCAACATAATGCTTTTCATATTTTGCAAAATCTATCTAAATGAGAAATAAGTTGAATTATAAAACAAATAGTTTCAAGAATTTATTTCTCAGATCTGAAAACAGTAAAAAAAATGCAAACCATAGACTAACAACTACCCATAATTTTTCCCAAAATATCTATACAAGGACTCATTCACTACCTAGGGAAAATGGGTCCCAAATCATGGTTTTAAAAAGGTGAAAATTGCATTTTTTAAGTTGTTTTATGTGTTTTTTGTGCCCAGTTTCAAACTATAACTCTTGTCATAGAAATTTCTAGAATTCAATGACCTATTGTAAGTGACATGAATGGTAAATGATGACCTATATGACACTTTTTGAAATGAAATCTTGACTCAATTTTTTAATATGAATGATGAAAAGTACACTAATATGCAAACACTATGCAAAATCAATGTAATATGCATGCAAAATTTTGAATTTTTCAGATTTAAACAATGCAAGAATGCAAATTTATACCCCTATATGAAATGGAAATTAATACAATTTTAAAGAACCCAAAATGTAGTGCAACTAGTGAGAACCTAATGCAAACTATTGCAAAATAAGATCTAGGGTTTAAATGCACTCCAAATCAGAAGTTAGAATGTTCAAATCTCGGGTTCACCAAAATGAAACATAGGAAAAGAGGTTCACCATCAATAGGGTATCAATGATGAACCTAATTTTCACTAGGTATGTGTTTCATTCAATTATGTGTGTAATATGATGTAAGAAGGGTGTAGAAATTAAACCTAACTATTATAATAACAAAAAGTGAGGTTTTAAGAGGGTCAAATGATGTGTACCTTTTTGAGAAAGTGTTGTTTTGGGGCCCACTGAGGACTCATTCGCCCAAGATAGTGAATGGGTCCTTGTTAGCATTTCTAGAAAGTGATTTTTGGGTTTTGTTCCTTTTAGTCTGCAACTCTAGATTCTAGATGTTCACTACTTCAAGCCTCACTAAGGACTCATTCATGTCTAGTGGTGAATGGGTCCCTATTATGGTTTTGGAAATCAATTTATAGGTTCTTTTCTTTCCTTTAATGTCTGAAATCCTATAGAAGACTTTCTATGATCTTGCAATGTAGATGATAACTTTTATAGCTTTTTAACATTGACAACTTTTCTCCAAATCTTTCTCTTCAACCTAAAACCTTAAATGATGTCTTGGAATGTAAATTTGCAATCTAACATGAAGTGGCCATGAAGAATGTAGATCTTGATCTTGACTTATATGTGAAACAATGTTTAACTTGGATCTAGAATGCTACATAACAAACATAGCTCAACTACATGCTTGATGCACCATGCCTTTGACATGATGGTATGATTTTGAATTGCTATAATTAAAATTCAATAATATTCCCTTGAATGTTGTATAATTCTCTATAATTCTCTTTCTCTTGATCTAATGAAGTCACATAATCTTTTCTAGGTGAAACTATGTGAATTAACATTATATTTATACTAAATCTAAGGATTAACCCAAAAATTCAAATAATCCAAGCTGACATAAGATCTAGGAGTGAAAATCATTAATATCCCACCAGAAATAAATTAAAAAAGGGGTGTCCTAAGTAAAGAGGACCTAGTCACCCAAAGTGGTGAATGGTTCATAGCATGATTTTCTAGGACCATGCTTCGGGGAGGTGAAATAACATTTAAAACCCACCTCAAATAAGCCAAAAGATGGGTGTTCTAGTTTACCATATGAAATTGGACCCTCTTGAGAAAAGAGACAATTTCACGCCTAATTAGACCCACTTTTGAGTCCCTTTGCATCATTTATCCTTCAATAAAACATTTATAGGCCCCTAAGACACATTATTTTTGATCTAGATGCCCATTTTACTTGAGAAATCACTTAAATCTCGACAAACAACATTCAATCCTTCCATATCTTGAGAACCCACCTTCAAAAATCAGTGGTGGGACCCATTCTCCACCTTGGGTGAATGAGTCCCCGCTGGTGGGACCCATTCACCAAGGGTGGTGAGTGGGTCCCTTTTGAGGGAAATTTCAATTTTGAGTGGGAATTTAGTTAATTCAACTTAATTTTTTGATGAATTTTGGCCTCTTAGGTCTAAATAACATGAAAATTAGGTGGTTTTTCTTATAAATACTTCTTTTTAGTCATTTTACACATTTTTTTGTCATTTCACAAAAGCAATTTCAAAAGATAAGTCTTCTAGAACAAGTTTAATTTTAGAAAATTTGAAGTTTTAAGGCAGAAAACTAGGGTTTTTGCAGGTCTTGAAGCTCACTTTTTGGATCAAAGTTCAACATTGCAATGAGTTGATGATGGATTCCTATGTTGAATCATGGAGAAATGTAGGTTGAGGAGATGTAACTAGCCATCAAATCACACCTTAGTACTTGTTTTCAAAGTGATTCCATCTTCCATACCTTCTCTATCTTCAGTTTAAGGTTTACATTTCATTTGCATGTCATTTTATCTTCATTTTTTATGTGTTGTGAGATTTTTATGGTTGATATCGTGCATCATTCAAATCACATTTGCATTTCTTATTCTTGTAGAATAGAATAGGGTTTTTAAAATACTTTATATTTTCCTAATCTTTAACACATCTAAGGCTATGGTTTTATGTAGATATTTATTCATTCAAGGTTTGATTACCAAAATAGGGGTTTGAACAAGGAAATCCCCCATTAGAAAAATAATTTTAAGCTAGTTTGCAAGAATTTTTTGAGATCTTGATTCAAGTTTCTGTCATAAAGTGGAGTATAGGTGTCAAGGTGTAGAACAAAGATTTGAAATCACAAAAAAATGAAACTGGACTGATTCACCATGCATGGAGAATGAGTCCCTCTTGTTTTTCCATTTTCAGTCAGATGTAGATCTAGATTCCTAGTTAGTAGAAAGTAACTCCTTTGCAGAAAAACATTGACTTGGGACTAATTCACCTAGGGTGGAAAATGAGTCCTAGTTAACTAAAAATTAGGTTTTGTTAGATTTCCAAATTGCTTTCCAGCCTTCTTCAACTTCTCAGGTGTACACATTCTGAGAGTTGGCTTTCTGTTTATTTTAGTTTACATTTTCATTCATCATTTTAATTTTTTTGCAAACATCATTGTGTTTTCAAACATTGCATATTTCTTAGGTTTTCAATCACTTCATCCTCTAATGCTTACAGTGAGAAACCTATATTGCTTAATGATAACATATCCCTCAAACCTTTTGGTTGTGATGACTTTGAATTGTTAGAGGAAGCCCTTCAGGACTTCATCTCCCATAAGTCATCCACTAAGGTTTGTTGTGACAAACCCATAATAATGAACATTAACACCTTTGATGTTAAATAGGTTAAACCAATTGATGATAACTTACCCCTCAAACCTTTTAGTCATGATGACTTGGACTTGTTAGATGACTCCCTTAAGGATTTCATCTCACTCAAATCATCCACTAAGGTTTGTTGTGAGAAGTCTAAAAATAAGGATGTTAATGTGGTTCAACCTCAACTCATTCTTTACCCACCCTCGCATAAACTTCATCCTTCCAATAAACCTGAGTACACTCTTTACCCACCTAAAACCAATGTGTTGCAACAATCAAGTAATGTTACTATTTCTCATACATATAATACCTGAAACAATCTACAATTGCCGCAACCAAACCCACCCTCCTTACCTTTATCAAATCCACCTAGTGCTCCTTATTTCCTCCCATACACAAAGGAGTATGATTTTGTTGAATAATTAAAGAATAATTCTACAAATATTTCCCTTTGGGATTTACTTCAGAACTCACCAAATTACCACACTATTCTTCAAACAGTTGTACAACAAAATTTAGTTCCTCTTGGTACAACTATAAATGACATGGTAGCTCTAATCCATGGAATGAACCAAGTTAATCTAGACATTACTTTCCATCAACATGAGCTCCCTCCTTTAGAGTTGTGAAAACAAAATGAAGCCTTTATGATAATTTCTCAATTCAATCACATAGGTATCAAAAGAACCCTTATCAATAATGGTTCTACCCTTAATGTGTGTAGTGTGAATCTCCTTGATAGATTGTGCATTGATAAGCCACAAATAATACATGATTCCATATCCATTCAAGGATTTGACAATACAACAAAGAAATCGCTTGGTATAATCACTTTACCTATTACAGTTGGGGTGGCTACTATGCAAACTCCTATTCATGCCATTCCTTATGATCTTTCATATAATCTTCTTTTAGGAAAACCATTGATTCATGAGATGAATGTAGTGCCTTCAACCCTTCAACGTATCATGAACTATGTCTATAACAATCACATTTTTCAAGTTGAAATAGACCATGAACCTAAAAGTTGCTTGCACCTTGAAAAAGGAGCTACAAGTCCTTTGAAAACTATAAGGAAAATTAGATGTGGAAACAACTCTCCTAACCTCAATACCTTAGGGGAGAATGCAAATATACTTTTAATTTTTTAATTACAATCTAATTATGATGCACTAAGAATTAAATATCAGAAACAGAGAATTAGACAAACATAGATGAACACTAGATTTACGTGGGAAAACCCTTACGGGAGAAAAACCCACCACACCAAGAGAAATCACTTTGTATTACAGTAATGGAGATTACATACAAAAGTAAGACTTATCTTTCTAATGTCATACTACAATAGCTTTCACTATGATCAATCTTGTACAGGAACCATCACATTACAGTCTACATAGAATAGAATTCACTCTAATACAATTCAAATTGTTCACACACTCGTTCTTCGAACTAACCATCAAACTCATCACAATCTACAATTACAGAGTATTACCATGACACCCTTGTCTGTCGAGCTTCCTCTCACAACTGCCACAACAAACTATCTTCCAACGGTTCCCATTCAGCTCCTCTAATTGGTCCACGAGATGCCACATAGGAAAGTCTCACAAAGTCAAACGGCTTGAAGTTGTGTTGTCATATTGGTGAGACACTGACTGTGTCTCCCCGATGCCAACATAGTAAACATTCGATATTGCCAAGACTCCATCCTATCACCAAGATGTTACATCGAGTCCTGAGAGCTATCACTAAGACTCATCACTATCAGTGAAACATCATACCGAAGCTTCAAAGTCACACAGCCATGAGTTTTATATTCAGCAAGACTATCATTCTTCGATGAGACCACATATTGATATTCAAAGTCATAATGATCTCAACATTCCTATCGACAACACTTACCACTCGCCAATAGGTTTCATCGAGCTACATTAAGTTACATCAAAGCCATCAGCAGTCACCAAGACTACCATCCTTCGTTGAGACTCTACTCCAAGATCCTTATGTTTCACCAAGCACTGAACTATCGACAAGACCTTTGTGCACCATTAAGACCTCACACCAAGACCTTTGTGCTGCTCCAAGTGTATACCATCGGTGAGACATTCCTTATCGATATAACTCATACCAAACTCCAAGACTTTCCTTGAAGACTTCAAGCTAAACACTATCAACGAGACAATCATCTCGCTAAGAGCTCATACCGAACAACCAAGAGTCTCCCCGATGCCCAATTAAATGGCCTGTCAGGCAGAGGTCTCCACGGGTGGTAAGAGATCACAATGAAAACAAAATGTCACAGCGATAGGAACGTTCGGTGAGACAGACACTAGGTCACAGCGACTTGTACAAATCACAATGTATCAAAGTTGTTAGTCGGCCAAACATTATGGATGTCATACCTTCTTTGCTCTAGTAGAGGTTACAGCCTATTGGATTGAGACATATATTTCCAATAATCTCCCACTTAACGAAGATCACACAGACACCTCTAGAGCACAATAAAACTTACCAAAAATCATGGGAACTAAGGCCCATCGAATTGGCACACCACCTGAACTTGTCTGTGCTCACTAGCTTCGTCAATGTATCTGCAACATTCTCCAGAGTATCAACCTTTTCCAAACTGACCTTTCCATCCTCCACCATATCTCGTACAAAGTGGTATTGTACATCTATATGTTTCGTCCTAGCATGGAAAGTAGGATTCTTTTCCAGACAAATTGCACTTTGAATGTCACAAAAAATAGGTATTTTCCTTGCATCAAAACTAATGTTAGAACACAAATGTTTTAACCAAACTACTTCTTTACAAGCATGAGTAGCTTCCATGTATTCAACCTCTATAGTGGACAAAGCGACTATAGCTTGTCACTTACTCATCCAACTTACTGCACCACCATTCAACATGAAAGTATATCCACTGGTGGACCTCCTGATGTCAATGTCACCCACCCAATTAGAATCCACATAGCCTTGAATACTAAGAGTCCTCTATGGTTCAACCAAGTTCCCATGGTAACACAAAGCAAAATCTTAAGTGCCCTTCAAATATCTGAAAACTCTTTTTATAGCATCCCAATGTGTCGTTCTAGGATTAGCCATAAATTGACTAAGTACTCCCACTACTTGGGCAATGTCTAGCCTTGTACAGACCATTGCATACATGAGACTACCAACTGCACTATCATAGGGTACACTGGTCATGTCCTCCATCTTAGTAGAAGATTTTGGACAGCCTTCAACAGATAGCTTTGTTCCCAGCAAGACTAGAACAACTAACTGCTTGCAATCATTCATACAAAATCTCTCTAGAAAAGTCTTGATATACTTACTCTGACTGAGCCAAATTTTTCTATTATTCCTATCCTTGGTTATCTTCATTCCCAGAATATACCTTACTACACCAAGATCTTTCATTTCAAACTTAGTAGACAACTAAGACTTAAGATCAGAAGTCATTAGCTTACTATTGCCTATGAACAACATATCATCAACATAGAGAGAATAGCTTTGTAATAAACACAATGATCGAATTTTGATCTCACAAATCCCAAAGACAATACAAAAGTATCAAATTTATGGTACCACATTCTAGGTGACTACTTTAACCCATACAGAGACTTTTTCAACTTGCAAACTAGTTTCTCTTTACCTTATTCAACAAAGTGCTCAGGCTAGGACATATAGATTTCTTCTTCAAGATCACCATGAAGAAATTTTGTCTTCACATCCATCTATTTGACCTGTAAGTCATACGCTGTTGCAAGTGACAAAATAAATCTGATAGATGCCAGCTTAGCTATAGGAGAAAAAATTTCCCCATAATCAATTCCCTCTACCTGGGAATAACCCTTTGCAACCAATCTCACCTTATATTTTTCCACACTGCCATCCAAACCAATCTTCTTTTTAAATACCCATTTGCAGCCAACAATTTTTCTGCCTTTAGGCAATGGCACCAAACTCCAGGTTTCATTCTTTTCTAATGATGCCATTTCTTCATTCATGGCTTCCAACCAAGAGTCTAAATTAGACATTTTAAATGCCTACTTTACAGTCCTAGGTTCATCAGTGCTAGAAATCAAAGCATAGGCACAAGTAGAATCTATCAAAGAGAATGCATACCTATCTGGTTGTTTTCTTTCATGGGTTGACCTCCTCACTTGTTGAGGTTGAGGTTCTTCTTCTTCAGAACATTCAGAACTGCTTGAGCTCTCCTTATTTTTAGGTACATTTTGAATTTTCAATTCCTCTTTATCTAGTGTAGGAGGAATTCCAACTACATCCTTATTATTTTTTGACTTTGTCTCTGACTATAGATCCAAAGTGGAAGGTTTCAGCTCACGAAAGATTACACTTATGTTGTATACAACCTTCTAAGTATCAAGATTCCAAAGCTTGTATCATTTTATGACAACACTATAGCCAATAAAAATACATTTGATAGCCTTGTTCTCCAATTTAGATCTTTTCACATTTGACACATGAGCATATGCCTCACAGCCAAAAACACGAATATGTCTTAAAGAGGGCTTCTTACCAAACCACGCTTCCAAAGGTATTTTCTCAACAAGAGTAGAATTTGGAGAATGATTTATTAGGTAAAATGCAGTAGATATAGCCTCAGTCCAGAACTTCTCCTCCAGACCAACACTACTGAGCATACTTTGTGCTCTCTACATCACTATCCTATTGTACCTTTCTGCAACTCCATTTTGTTGTGGAGTATAAGGTGTAGTCTTATGTCTTTTAATCCCATGGTCTTTGCAATACCTCTCAAATTCATCAGAACAAAATTCACCTCCATTATCATTCCTTAAGCATTTTATTTTTCTACTAGTCCGATTTTCCACAAGGCTCTTAAATTCCTTAAATTGACTGATCACTTTTGATTTATGTTTCAAAAAAAAATGAATGCTCTTCTTAAATAATCATTAATGAACGACACACAGTATCCTAACTTAGACAAAGAAGGAACATTCACTGGACCAAATACATTAGAATGGATATAATCTAGCAAACTAGAAGATTTGTGAGGACTGGAATAAAACAAAACATGGTGTTGTTTTCCATATATACAGTGTTCACAGAATTCAAATTCAAGGTTACAATCTTCAAGTCCCTCAACCATGTTTTTGTTCTTCAAGGTTTTTAAACCTTTCTCTATAATGTGGCCTAGCCTATGATTCCAGAGTAGAGTCTTCTCTACTGGAATTTTTACTTCCATAGAGTTTACATAATTAGGGATATTTCCCTCTTTACCTCCATGAGTGGCTTTCTATGACTTTACAGAGACATTGTTACATTGAACAACATGTGCATCCAGCTTGTACAAGGTACCAATACAAGCACCCCTAGCTAGCACCATTGAACCTCTAGTCATCTTGCAGCCATTTCCAGAGAATGTGACTTGCACTCCAATATCATTTAGCATACTTACAGAAAGTAAGTTTTGAGCCAAACCTAGTATATGTATTACAATTTTTATTCCCTTCACTCTGCCATCAGGGAATTGTATTCTGACTCTTCCATCGCCAACAATCTCCAAAGTTGAATCACTTGCCAATTACACCTTTCCACCATCGTATTCTTCATACTTTGTAAACTAGTCTCTATGAGATGTCATGTGAAAAGATGCTCTAGAATCAATCAGCCAGACATCATCTGATGCCTATGTAGCCAAGGTTGCAATGAAGGGGTCACCATCACTATGAAAAGACTCATTGTTGGAAGATCCCTTCTTCTTCTTCTTCTTCTTCTCCTCTTTACAATCCTTTCATACATGACTAGGTGGCCCATAGTTCCAGCACTTCACCTTGGACTTCTTGCTAGGAGACTTTGATCTCCCCTCTGATTTTGATTTGGACTTCTTGTCCTTCTTCTTGCCTTTCTCTTTTGACCTTCCTCTAACAGCAAGGGCCTCCTTCACCATCTTAGAAGATTTCCTTCTCATCTCTTCTAATAACAAAGAACCAACAACATCCTCCATCTTGAAACTAGATGTTGTACTCCCAATAGCCACCACTAGATGATCCTATGAGTCTGGCAAAGAACACAATAATAGCATACAGTGATCCTCTTCTTCAGTCTTCACACCAATAGATGTTAATTGAGCAAGCAGTATGTTAAATGCATTCAAATGATCAGCTATAGACCCTCCTTCCTGCATTCTCAAAGAGTGCAGTTACTTCCACAGGAATAGTTTATTCACTAAAGACTTCCCCTGATAAATATATGCCAGTCTCTTCCACAAGGAAGATACAGTATTCTCTTCATGCACATTGAGAAAAATGAAGTCTGCCAAACAAAGCCTTATCAGACCCTTAGACTTTGTATTTGCAAGGTCCCAATCTGCTTGCTTCATGCTTGTAGGTTTCACTTCAAACACAGCAAGTCACATATCACGATCCACTAAGAGATCCTCCATCTTAAGTTTCCACAACTCAAAATTGCTACCATTGAACTTCTCTATTTCAATCTTTCCTGATGTGCTAGCCATCTCAATCTATAATTAGAAATTGAAAAACTTCTACAAGACTCCCACTGCAGAATTGACACAAAAAACCCAAAGTACCCACAAGGATAACACAACTGGCCAGGCTCTGATACCACTTGTAAGGAAAATTAGATGTGGTAACAACTCTCCTAACATCAATACCTCAGGGAAGAATGTATTTATACTTTTAATTTTTCAATTACAGTCCAATTAAGATGCACTAAGAATTAAATATCAAAAATAGAGAATTAGACAAATATAGATGAACACAAAATTTACGTGGGAAAACCCTTACGGGAGAAAAACCCACTACACCAAGAGAAATCACTTTGTATTACAGTAATGGAGATTACATACAAAATTCAGACTTATCTTTCTAATGTCATGCTACAATAGCTTTCACTATGATCAATCTTGTACAGGAACCATCACGTTATAGTCTACATAGAATAGAATTCACTCTGATACAATTCAAACTATTCACACTCGTTCTTCAAACTAACCATTGAACTCATCATAATCTACAATTATAGAGTATTACCATGATGCCCCTATCTATCAAGCTTCCTCTCACAACTGCCACAATGAATTTTCTTCCAACGGTTCCCATTCAGCCTCTGATTGGTCCACGAGATGCCACATAGGAAAGTCTCACTTGGTCAAACAGCTTCAAGTTGTGTTGTCATATCGGTGAGACACTGAACGTGTCTCCCCATTGCCAACATAGTAAACATTCGATATCGCCAAGATGTTACATTGAGTCCTAAGAGCTATCGCTAAGACTCATTGCTATCGGTGAAACATCATACTGAAGCTTCAAAGTCACACAGTTGTGATTTTTCCATTCGGTGAGACTATCATTCTTCAGTGAGACCACATATCGATATTTAAAGTCATAGCAATCTCAACATTCCTATTAGCAAGAATTACCGCTCGCCAAGAGGTTTCATCGAGCTACATTAAGTTACATCAAAGCCATCAACAGTCACCAAGACTATCGTCCTTTGTTGAGACTCCACTCTGAGATCATTATGTTTCATCGAGCACTGAACTGTCGGCAAGACCTTTGTGCATCACTAAGACCTCACACCGAGACCTTTGTGCTGCTCTGAGTGTATACCATCGGTGAGACATTCCTTATCGATATAAGTCATACCGAACTCCAAGACTTTCCCTGAAGACTTCAAGCTAAACACTGTCGATGAGACAATCATCTTGCTAAAAGATCATAGCAAACAACCAAGAGTTTCCCTGACACCCAATTGAATCGCCTGTCGGCTAGAGGTCTCCAAATGGGTGGTAAGAGATCACAACGAACAAAAAATGTCACAATGATAGGAACGTTTGGTGAGACATATGCTAGGTCATAGCGACCTATACATATCACAATGTAACAAAGTTGCTAGTTGGCTAGACATTATGGATGTCATACCAAATTTGCTCTAGTAAAGGTTACATCATGTGCAATTGAGACATATTTCCAAGAAAAACATTAATTCCAACATCCAAGATAGATCCTCTTGAAATTGAACACAATGATGAGGAATCAACATCTAAATTATTTTGTGATGAGTGGGGATCCATAGAATTCACACCTTCATTTATGGGTGAATATATAATCACACAAAAGAAAGATGAGAAACAAGAACAACCAACCATCATGTCCACTCAAAATTTTGAACAATCTTCTCAAACATTTATCTCTTCTACTTTGGAATAAAATTTAACATACACAACAAATTTTGATGAGATATATTATCAATCCCCACCTACTCCGACAAAAATGGAAATAATTTATGGAAAATGCTATGAACCTGTGAAACAATTAGGACATATTGGAAAACGGTGTGGAAAAAATGAACAAGGCATTCATGTTCCTATTGTACCTAATACACAAGAGACAAAAGATAGATTAGGATATTCTTTTTCTAAAATGAAAAAAGCTACTCAACAACCATCTTTGAACATCAACTCTATTACATGTCAACCAAAAATCCAACTCAGAATCAAACATCCTAAATTGATTGATATGAACTTACCACCATCATGGAAGTATGTTGATAGTGATGAAACTTTGAAACAAATGTTAGGATTTTATGATAACACATCCTCTTCTCCTTCCATAAAACAGGTTACCTATGCTACGATCATTACCAAGGAAAATGATAGTGATATCAATGAAGAGTCTCATGAGTCTAAGGTTTCTAAATCTAATGCAATCCCTTTAGGAGATACAATTGATGTTCCAATGGAAATTAATGATAAAGAAAAAGTTATTAAGATTCAGAAGTGCCTTGATGATGAAGAAAAAAGAGGACACTACAACTTTACTTCGTGATTTTCCTAATATTTTTGCTTGGAAATATTTTGATATGCTAGGAATTGACCAAAAAATTGTGACCCACAACATTGTTCTTGCTGAAAATGCTAAACCCGTTCATCAAAAGATTAGAAAAATGCACCCTAACATAGCCTCGCATGTTAAATAAAAGCTCAAAAAAATCCTTGATGCAGGCTTCATCAACCTATTGATTATTCTCCTTGGATCTCAAACATTGTCGCAGTTTCTAAACCTGATAATTGTATAAGGATATATATGGATTTTTGTGACTTGAATAAAGCTTCTTTAAAAGATGACTTTATGATTCCTAATATTTACATGATCATGGGTTCAACTACTAGACATGCTTTTTTTTCATTCATGGATGGATTCTCCGATTATAATCAAATCCTTATTAATCCTCAAGATCAATACAAAACTACCTTTACCACTATTTGAAGAATGTTTTGGTGGGTTGTGATGCCCTTTGGTTTAAAGAATGCTGACACAACTTATCAATGAGCAATAGGGTATGTGCAGGATCATGATGGGCCAAAAAATGGTGATATGATGGGTATGTGTAGGGTATGTGGCTGACAACCTTTTTTTTACCCAAAATTGATGAAACGAAAAGGGCTTTTCAAGGAGATTCTCAACTTTCCACCAATATAAATTATTCTATACTTTGAATTTATTAAATAATTATTATTCATTTTCTATTTGAATTACGAAAAAAGTCTTGATTGATAGGCTGATTGAAAAACATCTATAGCTTTCAAATGATATAAAAAAATTTAAATCCAAAATGTGTTTCACATTCTATGCTTCACATACTATAGGATTACAAAAAAAAATTGAATTTCATGAAGTTTTGACCAAGTTAAGGTGGTTAGACATACAATTTTTTATATTTTTTAAAAGTTGTAATAGAAAAATAATAGTTAATTATTTATTTGGAAACAAATTACAAAAAAATATGCATCGCATCCAGACATGATTCCTCTACTTATATCTAGAATCTTATAAAAAAATATTATCATTTTATTGTGCTCAGGGTGGTCAGACAGACACCTACTTCTTATTTTTTCCCTAAAATTCAAGTACTACTGCATTGAAATTTCAAATTTTCACCAAATATATTCTCTTTTTCTAAATAAACCTAGTATTTTAGAAACTAAATTCAATTTACTATAGATTATATTCTTACATATTTTTGAAATAATATAGATAACTTATTCAAATTTTTATGTCAAGTTTCCTAACTCTGATTTTTCTGAATTTTTTGCCACTTAAGGGCCTATTTTTTCCATGATGATCGTACACATACCCAATAAAATTGATCTTTCACGATTACATCCACAAAATTTTGGAAGATTAAGTTGATGATATCATAGCTAAATCCTTAACACTACAAGACAATGTAAATGTTCTTCAAAAAATGTTCGATCGAATACGTAAATATAATATGCGCTTAAATCCAAAAAGGTGTGTCTTTGGTGTAGATAGTGGTAAAATTTTTGGGTTTGTCATATCTCACAGAGGCATTTAGGTGGACACAAAGAAAATTGATGCAATTATTAACATGCCACCTCCTAATAACATTTCTCAATTGTGAACATTATAGGACCGAATTCAATCTATCCATCATTTCGTTGCATCTTTAGCTAATCACACATTACCTTTCACACATCTTCTTAAAAATAGTGTACCTTTTGATTTGGATGTGGATTGCAAATAGTATTTTGAGAGTTTAAAGGAATACATGGAAACTCCACCTATTTTACAATTTGTCGTGCCAAACAAACAGTTTATCTTATACATAACTGCATCAACCCATGCTCTTACAACATTGTTCACTCAACAAGATGATCATAACAAATAACATCTTGTTTATTACATTAGTCAAACCTTAATTGATTTTGAAACTTGATACTCACCAATTGAAAAAAAATGCTTAGCTCTTGTATTTGCTACTAGTAAATTGTGACATTATTTACTAAATGTTTAAATATGAGTCATGACAAAATTTGATCCTCTTAAACATCTTTTTAATAAAAATGACCTCTCTAGATGCTTAGCTAAGTAGGGGATGTTGTTATATGAGTTTTACCTTAAGTTTGTTTCACAAAAATCAATCAAAGGACAAGCCTTAACCGACCACTTAGTTGATTCTCCTTCTCCTCTTGCCTTACCTAATCATGACTCCTTTCCTAATGATAATGTCTTGGCCGTTAATATTAAAACATGGGAATTGTATTTCAATGGATCTAAGTGTAGAATAGGTTCTAGTGCTAGAGTGGCATTGATTCCACCCAATGGACAACATCTTTCCTTGTCTTATCGATTAAATTTCCTATGCACAAATAATATAGTTGACTATGAGGCATTAACCACAGGTTTGCGAGCTGCTCTAACAATAGATGCTACACATATCAAGATCTTTGGTGATTCACAAATAGTTATCAAAAAAATTAATGGTACATATCAAAATAAACATGAAAATTTATCAAAATACAAGGATCTTACAATTAATCTATTAGATAAGTTTGAATCATTCACCATTGATAACATCCCACAAAAATAAAATAGACATGTGGATGCAATGGCAAGTGCAGCCTCTCTTATATCCCCACACAATCCTTCCACAAACTTCACCTTTGTTATCCATCCCATCATGAAACCTCCAATTGGCACTCAATTAGAAGACATTTTACCAATTACTCAATATGCCTCATTTGAATGGTATGATACAATTTACAACTGGGTATGTGCAGGATCATCATGGAAAAAATAGACCTTTAAGTGGCAAAAAAAATAGAAAAATCAGATTTAGGAAACTTGATGTAAAAATTCAAATAAGTTATCTATATTATTTCAAAAATATGTAAGAATAGAATCTGTATCAAATTGAATGTAGTTTCTAAACTACTAGGTTTGTTTAAAAAAAAAATCTATTTGGTGAAAATTTGAAATTTCAATGCAATAGTACTTAAATTTCAGGGGAAAAATAAGTAGGTGTCTGTCTGACCACCCTAACCACAATAAAATGATAATTCTTTTCTATAAGATTTCAGATATAAGTAGAGGACTCATGTCTTGATGTGATGCATATTTTTTGTAATTTTTTTCAAAGTAAATAATTAATTATGATTTTTATTATTTTTTTAAATATATAAAAACTCGTATGTCCTGACCACCTTAACTTTGTCAAAACTTCATGAAATTCATTTTTTTTTAATCTTATAGTATGCAAAGCATAGAATGTGACACATGTTTTGGATTCCAAAAATATGATACCGTTTGAAAGCTATAGATGTTTTCAATCAGTCTATCAATCAGGACTTTAGTCATAATTTCAATAGAAAATGAATAATAATTACTTATTAAATTCAAAGTAAAGCATAATTTATATTGGTGTAAATCTAATAATGTCCTTTAAAAACTCTTTTTGTTTCATCAATTTTGGGTAAAAAAAGGTCGTCAACCACATACCCATCATATTGCCACTTTTTGGCCCATCGTGATCCTACACATACCCAACTATTTAAAAAATGGTATCATTCTCGAACCTACAACAACAAACACTCAAAAGAGTTTACGCAAACTAGTAGCTAAATATGTGATCCTCACCAATGCATTGTATAGATGATCTTTCAATGGTTATTTATTACGGTCTCTTAAGGATTCAAAAATCCCTATAGCACTTGAATAGGCTCACGCTAGTGCCTGTGGAGGTCATTTTGGAGGATGAACATTAGTGCAAAAAATTATCCATATGTGTTATTATTGTATACATGTACAAAATGATTGCTTCACTTACGTTAAACGATGTCACGAATGTCAAGAACATAACAATTTGATCCATGCTCCTCCTTCTGAGTTTTGTTCCCAAGTTCCCATTTGGCCATTTTTAGTATGGGAACTGGATCTTATTGGAAAAATTTCACCTCCCTCTTCTACTACTAATACATTTATCATAACCACAAAAGACTATTTCACAAAATGGGTGGAAGTTATTCTTCTTCATTCTACAAATGATGTAGTATTTTTTTCGTTTCATTTGGGAACACATAATTGCTCACTTTGGGCTTCCTTCTGCCACTCTTTCATACAACATAACTCTATTTAAGAATAACAAAATTAAGATATTTCTTGAAACGTTCAACATTCAACATCACTTTTCCACACCGTATTATCCAAAATCCAATGGACAAGCTGAAAACACTAATAAAATTTTGGAACAAATCCTCAAGAAAACTATCAAAAAACATCATAAAGATTGGCATACACAATTACATTATGTACTTTGGGATTATCGAACAATTGTTAGATCGTCCACATGAACCACACCCTATAACCTCATTTATGTCACTAATGCAATCATGCCCTTGGAGTTAGAAATTCCTATGTTGTGAATTGTTCTCTGAGAACTTAATGATGATGCCACTTATAAAGAACAATGATTGCACCAACTTGAGATGCTCCATGAAAAGCGTATTAATTCTCTTGAACATCTCCAAGCTCACATCAAACAATTACAACAAAGAAACAACACACATGTCATCCCTAGAACATTTTCTAAGGATGATTTTGTTCTTACTGAGAATCAGCGTAATACCAATGCTAACAATGAAGAAAAAGATAAATTCAGCCCTAATTGGTCAGGACCTTACATCTAGTTTATACAAATTATGGGTCTAGTGCTTATATCTTAAAGTAGCTTGATGTAACACATCTTAAGGAACCTATTAATGTTTCACATTTGCGTCGATATTACCTCTAACCTCTTTGAATAGTATGATTGTTAAAGAAATGTTGTCTAGAGTTATTTGATGTTATTCTAAATAACTTTCACATTGCTTCGTTCTTGATAACCAATCTTGTGTTTGTCTTGAGCACTAAGGTAATTATTTAAGTGCATTTTATAATTAGTTTAGGATTCATACTATTCACCCTTGTGTTATGTTAAATTAGATCCTTATAGGTGTATTTAATTTAACATATTTCTTTAATTGACAATGTTGTATCTACAGTAAAACTGAAATATTTTTTGCATTAGATCACATCAATCCTGTTAAAGGGTATGTGTAGGATCATGATGGGCCAAAAACTGGTGATATGATGGGTATGTGTAGAGTATGTGGTTGATGAATTTTTTTTACCCAAAATTGATGAAACAAAAAGGGTTTATAAAGGAGATTCTAAGCTTTCAACCAACATAAATTATGCTTTACTTTAAATTTAATAAATAATTATTATTCATTTTCTATTTGAATTATGACTAAAGTCTTGAATGATAGGTTGATTGGAAAACATCTATAGCTTTCAAATAGTTTCATAGTTTTTGAATCCGAAACATGTGTCACATTCTATGCTTCGCATAATATAGGATTAAAAAAAGAAAAACTGAATTTCATAAAATTTTGACCAAGTTAAGGTGGTTAGACGTACGAGTTTTTTATATTTTTTAAAAGTTGTAAAACAAATCATAATTAATTATTTACTTAGGAAAAAATTACAAAAAAAAAAGTGCATTGCATTGAGACATGTGTCATCTACTTATATCTAAAATCTTATAAAAAAATATTATCATTTTATTATGGTTAGGGTAGTCAGACAGACACCTACTTCTTATTTTTTCCCTGAAATTTAAGTACTACTGCATTGAAATTTCAAATTTTCACCAAATATATTTTTTTTTAAATACATCTTGTAGTTTAGAAACTAAATTCAATTTGCTATAGATTCTATTCTTACATATTTTTGAAATAATATAGATAACTTATTCAAATTTTTACGTCAGGTTGCCTAATTCTGTTTTTTTTGAGTTTTTCACCACTTAAGGGCTTGTTTTTTCCATGATGATCCTGCAGATACCCTAAATCATGAAGACATTAATTAAATACTTTTACTGTAAATTATTTTAATCAATCACATTGCATTAAACATTCAAACACATGAAGACCAATCATAAAAACACCAAAAATGTATGTATATATATATATATATATATATATATATATATATATATATATATATATATATATATATATATATATATATATATATATATATATATATAAGTTTTATATACATCTCAATATCATATACAAAATCACCAAGGTCTATGAGAACTCGACCCCTTAGGGTCTGGTGCTCAAGATCCAGTCCTTGGACATCATGAGATGGTCGTGTGTGATCGTAACCATGAACTTCTGAGTCTAAGTTCATACTCTAGACCTTGTACTCGACCAACAACTACAAGACACTCCTCTACTATCTGATCCCTCTCTGCTCATACTTGTGCTAGCTCTACATGTAGTCTTTAAACCTCTGATAAGGTCTATGATGACTTTCCTACACTCTCAACTTGACAGAGTTGTTTCCTCACACTCTCGTACACTACCCATAGCCTCATGAAAGGTTTGAGTGACTCTGGCTCCTCCTCCAGAATAGGTGGGGGCACGTAGTCAAGATCTATCTCCTCCTTGTCGATGGATGTAGGCACTATCTTTGTGGAAGCCTAACGATAGAACTCTTACTAGTCTCTCATCACTCCTACAAGATAGAAAAGGTACACAATCAATACATATCATCATGATATATATATATATAAATAAAAAACATAAATATGCTCATGTACATGTGTCAAATAAAAAAATTCATCACCTATGTCACCAAATAAATGAGGAGTATCAATATCATCCTCTCTAGGGGGCATGAAGGACATGCTAGCCTCTCTCTGACTCAGAGTTCTAATGTCTTCCATAGCTACTGCATGTGATTTGGTCTTGTAAGCATGTAAGGACTCTCCATGCTCATACCAATCCTCAACTACTACCTCATCACCCTCACTTAGGGGTGGCTCCTCCTTGTAATACTCATCCTCCTCATAATCCTCCTCCTCATCCTCTCCTCCATCCTTGTCCTCATAGTCAGGATCAACCTCTGACTCATATTCACAATGAATAACATCAGTAAATATATCTAATGGCCTATATCATACATCCTCTACTTTGTCCTTTGGTTCATTTCCCTCATTTGGTATTGGTCCTGCATCACCTATTGGGACATCCATGGGGAGCACAAGAGATGTTCGTGTCACTGACCACCACCCCTTATGCTCATTTGTGCTACCAACATCATTAGTGTCGGTGACTTGTGGTTGATCATGATCAAAATCATCAAAATCACTCTCATAAACATGATCTATAGTAAGCCAAATAGTATCACTTGGCCTTCAGGAACTCCACACTAATCACCTAATGAAGGGGCATGCCCTCGGTGGTGTCTACACCTACCCAAACTATTGCATGGATCACCTGTAATAGAAAGGTCATATGACATAGTCATGCCTCCCAACTAGAAACCTATCCATCTGCATCCTCTTCAACTATCCTATGGGATCTAGCCACTGTAGAGTGAGTAGATAGGGTCTCCATAAGATCTCGTCCTCCTCCAACTAGTCAAACCTCACCCTCCAAAAATGTAAATCTTTTTACTACCACAAGCATTGTAGAGGATAGTTCAGTGCTTGTGGATATCTTTCAGCTATAGCACAAAGGAATATGATAGGCCTGGTGCATGTGATATGCTCGAGGCACCACACCTGTAGAAGCATACAGTGCACCATACTATTGATCTCTTGAAACAAAAAATCTACAAAGATCATAATATAAGTTTGCTAGGATGCAGTGGCCCCAAGCATAGACTATCTTGTCCTCATACATCCCTCGAATCAAATGTACTAATCCTCCATCTAAGTGTCCCACTCATCCATCAAGATTGAGAACAAGAGCCACTATATGCATCATAATTTTTCTAACAACAAGAGCTCATGAATATAGAAGCATGTAAAGCTCGATTCACACTCTAACACGCTCATCATGAAGTGGTCCACCTAGGAAATATTTCATATCCACCTTCTTCTCATGGAATGACCGACCCCCCAAAAAATATACCTGCTCTCCTTGAATAGGAACTTGGAGAATGTGGTGTACGTCCTTGAGAGTGATGGTCATCTCCCTGGTAGGAAAATGAAAAGTACATGCATCAACGTCCCAATGCTCATAGAGGGCCATAAGCATGACAACATCGTATCTCATAGGTGGCATAATATATGCCCAATAGATACCTACTATCTGTAAATTCCCTATCTCTACTACTAACAACGCTGGAGCATGATCTCTAAAGAAAGTAAGCTACCTCCCCCCTAGTTGTTGTTGCAACCACATAGAGACCTATTAAAATCATCACAAAATGCTCTAAAATCAAAATAATCTCTTCAATTTTTACATATTTCATCATGCAAATGTGCTAAAGTAGATCTAGTGTGCTTTTCTAATGGCCCTAGAGAATTTAGAACTCTTTTAGGATATTTTGCAAACAAATGGAACACTTTGCAAATAAATGGGACACTTTGCAAATAAAAGGGACACTTTGCAAACAAATGGGACACTTTGTGAGCAAATGGGACACTTTGCAAAAAAGGAGACACTTTTTGAACTTTTTTCCAAGATACTAAATTAACCTCTCTATACATTAAAAAGCATTAAATCATTTCAAAATTGCAAACTGAAAGTTGCAGAAATGACCCACCGCATAACACAAATTGTCACACACCACCTGCTCTTGAAGCATATCTAGTTGTGAAGGCCTATAATCCCATCTACTTGGCATCTTCTCATATCACTCGTCACTCTCAAGCTACAAGAAGGTAAAATGCAATACTAACTGAAAAATTAGTCTACTTTCCTCTCTTTTACCTATTTTCATCCTTTTTACTCTTACGCATTAACTTAGGGTTATTTTATCTTAAGAGATCATAAAGCATCTTTTCTTCAAATCAACATAATGAGAGCTCGGGGATTTCATTTTTTATGCCATTTGATGAATTGGATTCATGATTTTGTATTTGACATCATCAATTGTCTATTGTTACATGGCATGGTACTTGGAAATTCCCTATAGTCTATTGTTCCTTATTTGACGTGGCTAGATTTCTACCTTAATTCCACCTACATAAAGTAGGAAAAATCAAGGGGGGCATACATATACCCTTGAATTGGATTCCTAGGAGTTAGGGGTATGTGCAGGATCATCATTGAAAGAATAGACCCTTAAGTGGCAAAAAAATCAAAAAAATTAGAGTAAGGAAACTTGACATAAAAATTTGAATAAGTTTTCTATATTATTTCAAAAATATGTAAGAAAAGAATTTGTAGAAAATTGAATGTAGTTTCTAAACTACTAGGTTTGTTTAGAATCTATTTGGTGAAAATTTTAAATTTCAATGCAATAGTACTTAAATTTCAAGGAAACAATAAGAAGTAGGTGTTTGTCTGACCACCCTAACCACAGTAAAATGATAATAATTTTTTATAAGATATTAGATATAAGTAGAGGATATATTATTTTGTGTTTTTTTTCCAAGTAAACAATTAATTATGAATTTTTTATTACAACTTTTAAAAAATATGAAAAATTGTATGTCTAACCACCTTAACTTGGTCAAAACTTCATGAAATTCAATTTTATTTTTTAATCCTATAGTATGAGAAGCATAGAATGTGACATGTTTTGGATTAAAAAAATGTGATACCGTTTGAAAGCTATGTATTTTTTCAATCAATCTATCAATTGGGACTTTATTCGTAATTTGAATAGAAAATGAATAATAATTGTTTATTAAATTCAAAGTAAAGAATAATTTATATTAGTGGAAAGCTAAGAATCTCCTTTAAAACCCTTTTTATTTCATCAATTTTGGGTAAAAAAAAAGTCATCAGCCACATACCCATCATATTACCACTTTTTGGCCCATCATGATCCTGCACATACACTTAGATAAAAGGATTTTTTGAAAATTAATAAATGTGTGTTGCAAGATGTAGTTCCTAATGTTGTGGTTTTGTAGAGAACTACATTGGGGACTTCATTCTCCCACCTTTTGAACGAGTATCCTTTTATGTAATAACATGCACCTTTTAGAGTCCTTTAGTTTACATATGCATGTAGAGTCATATGGGCGCTAAAGTGGGGGCTAAATGTACCATAAAAATTTGGACCCTCTTGAGAAAAGAGAATTTCACGCCTAATTAGACCCACTTTTGAGTCCCTTTTCATCATTTATCCTTAAAAATGACATTTATAGGCTCCTAAGACCCATTATTTTTTATCTAGAGGCTCATTTTATCTAAGAAATCACTTAAATCCCAATAAACAACATTCAATCCTTCCATATCCCAAGAACCCACCTTCAAAAATTAGTGGTGTGACCCATTCACCACCTTGGGTAAATGAGTCCCCTTTGGTGGGACCCATTTTCCAAGGGTGGAAAATGAGTCCCTTCTGACAGAAATTTCAATTTTGAGCAGGAATTTAGTTAAGGCTTTGTGCAGGATCATGATGGGCCAAAAAGTGGTGATATGATGGTTATGTGGTTGAAGAATTTTTTTTACCCAAAAATGATGAAACAAAAAGGGTTTTTCAAGGAGATTCTCAACTTTCCACCAATATAAAATATTCTTTACTTTGAATTTAATAAATAATTATTATTCATTTTCTATTTGAATTATGACTAAAGTCCTGATTGATAGGCTGATTGGAAAACATCTATAGCTTTCAAATGATATCATATTGTTTTGAATTTAAAACATGTGTAACATTCTATGCTTCGCATACTATAGGATTTAAAAAAAAAGAGAATTTCATGAAGTTTTGACCAAGTTAAGGTGGTCAGACATACGAGTATTTATATTTTTTAAAAATTGTAATAAAAAATTCATAATTAATTATTTACTTGGAAAAAAATTACAAAAAAAATATGCATCACATCGGAACATGAGTCCGCTACTTATATCTAAAAGATTATAAAAAAATATTATCATTTTATTGTGGTTAGGGTGGTTAGACAAACACCTACTTATTTTTTCCCTGAAATTTAAGTAATACTTCATTGAAATTTCAATTTTTCACCAAATAGATTGTTTCTTTTTTTAAATAAACCTAGTAGTTTAGAAACTACATTCAATTTTCTATAGGTTCTATTCTTACATATTTTTGAAATAATATAGATAACTTATCCAATTTTTTACGTCATGTTTGTTAACTTTGATTTTTCTAAATTTTTTGCCACTTAAGGGCCTATTTTTTCCATGATGATCCTGCACATACCCTTAATTCAACTTAATTTTTTGGTGAATGTTGGCCTCTTAGGCCTCAATAATGGGAAAATTAGGTGTTGTTGCTTATAAATACACATTTTTAGTCATTTTACACATCTTTTAGTCATTTCACAAAATCAATTTCAAAAGATAAGTCTTCTATAACAAGTTTAAAGTCATTTCACAAAATCAATTTCAAAAGATAAGTCTTCTATAACAAGTTTAATGAGCAAAGTTGAAGTTTTAGGGCAGCAAACTAGGGTTTTTCCAGGTCTTGAAGCTCACTTTTTGGATCAAAGTTCAACATTGCATAGAGTTGATGTTGGATTCCTATGGTGAATCAAGGAGAAATCTAGGTTGAGGATATGCAACTAGCCGTCAAACCACGCCTAAAGACTTGTTTTCAAAGTGATTCTATCTTCCATTGCTTCTCTATCTTCAGATTAAGGTTTACATTTCATTTACATTCCATTTGCATGTCATTTTATCTCCATTTTTTATGTGTTGTGATATTTCTAGGGTTGATATCTTGCATCATTCAAATCACATTTGCATTTCTTATTCATGTATAATAGAATAGGGTTTTTGACATACTTCAGATTTTCTTAGTCTTTAACACATCTAAGGCTAGGGTTTTATGTATATCTTTATTTATTCAAGGTTTGATTACCCAACTAGGGGTTTGACCAAGGCAACCCCCAAATTAGATAAATAATTTTAAGCTATTTTGTAGGAATTTTCTAAGATCCCGATTGAAATTTTTGTCAAAAAGTGTAGTACAGGTGTCAAGGTGCAGAACAAAGATTTGAAATCACATAAATTTAAAAGTGGACTAATTCACCATGCATGGCGAATGAGTCCCTACTAAGGTGCCATTTTCAGTTAGATGTAGATCCAGGCACCCAGTTAGCAGAAAATAGCTCCTATGTAGAAAAACCCTAACTTGGGACTGATTCGCCCAGGGTGGCAAATGAGTGCCAGTCATCTCAAAATTAGGTTTTTTCAGATTTCCAGATTGCTTTCTAGTCTTCTTCAGCTTCTCAGGTGCACACATTCTGAGATTTGGCTTTTTTTTTTTAGTTTATTTTACATTTTCATTCATCATTTTGAGTTGTTTGCAAACATCATTATGTTTTCAAACATTATATATTTCTTATGTTTGACATTCATAATCACTTAATTTCATAGCTTAATTGCATTTAGATCATTTCATTTAGCCTTAATCACATCCTAAATTTCCTAATTTGAGTGAACTACCAAGACTTTTGAGTGGGGTTTATCTCTCTCCTTTTAGGTGAAACATCCTAAGAGTGCAAGAGTAGCCTATAAATCCTACCCAAAAATCTATGGTTCACCTAGATTAGGAGGACCAATTCACCCAAAGTGGTGAATGGGTCCTATCACAGTTTTCTAAGACTCCAAATTTTCCAATGTAAATTTTATGCAATATCAATAATGGGTGTTAGGATAGATCCTTCAAAAAGTATAATTAATAAGGCTATATTTGAATTAAAAGGGGCCAATTAAGCTCAATTAACCTTAATTAACCTCAATCAATTAATAAATCCCTAGATTGGTGTGAAAGTGTAAGAAAAAATTTACAAAACCCCAAATAAGGCACAATTAAGTCCATTGTGGAAAGTTTTTATTTTTTCTATGCTACAATAGATCACAACCTATATTGAACTGTTACAATTGCATATATCATATGCATGAATTACAATTCCAATGAATCTCATTAAATTTAATTTACACACTTCATCTGATTTTGGTCTAACACATTGCCTTAGTGTGTATTTGCATCACTCTAACATTCTACTCAACATTCAAAACTTAAATTCATAATTCTCTAATAATATTCAATCAATTACCATCACATGCATGTATCTCATTCATCAAAACACCAAAAATGATCTAGAATATATATCCACTTCAAGAATAACATCAATTAGTCTAGCGTAATTAGATGTAACATACAAAATAGATAATATATAACTTGTCAGCTCAAATTCTTCCATAAACATCTCATGCCAAGATTCAATCTATAAAAAAATTGAAATAGGTCAACATGGACCAATAATAGCTCCCCCATAACTCCCCAATTCTTATTTAACCTTCACATATATTCACACCTATTAGGTCAGCACCATATAAGACCTAATATAAAAATTCTTCAACTATATACTCATATTTAGACATGTGTACCCCAAAATGCTATGCCATCTAGAACTCACACTTTATTGACATTTTTCAACATCCCCTTAAATCCACAAAAAAAAAAATCCTATCCATAGAGAAGTGAAAACTCTCCTACTCACTTGCAGTATATAGGAAATGACTATAATTTCCTAGGATGAACTTCTATCATTCATGTCTTTCAAATCAAAATCCAAAAAGTTATGGAATTATAGAATTAGATGCTTCTAGTAACCAAAAAAAAAAGTAGAACCATAGAGTGAAAATTTAATTCATAGACCAGTGTGGACCCAAAATTTGGATGCTCTATTACACAAAATAATCAAAATTGACACTTAGTCATTTTTCATCATAATCAACTTTACCGGATCAAACCATCTTATAGCATTGTCCTCAACAAATATCAAAGTACAAGTCTTATAACATGTTTTGGGATGTTAAAGCCAACCAAAATGATTCAGACGAAAGTCTTCACACCAAGATGCAATGTTCACATCAATGACAACACTACAAAACATAGTAGTATACCTAGTGCCTATCCTACATGCCCATATTGCCAACAACTACATCAATGACATCTCCTCATTCTTCTAACAAATTATTTTTGCATTCCTTCTTCCCCTTTTCCAAACAAAGAATGATGATATGACTTCTAAAATATCAAAGGTCATTTAGTATAACGTAACTTGTCCCCATCTACTAAATTTATTATAACTTTTTTTGGTGAAATGTAGGGTTTCATGATCAACAATTCCTTTTTAGGCATGCTCAATGGAACCCATAATTTTTAAAGTGTCTAATGCTCAAGTTTTAAGAGGCACTAAAAATATATTAATATCAAGCCCTTTAGACTAAACCTTCACATTCATGCCCAAGATCCAAATAAGGGCATCTTAGAAAGGTAATTTTGGGTCCTCCAAATTACCATATTTTGCTCCTAGGAGAAGAATCACTACAAGTTTTCTATTACCTATTAGGAGAAGTAGGGTTACAAGAACAATCCCTACATCTAGAGGTTTATCTATTCCACCAATTGCTAGATATTTCTAGATTAGAATACTTAGTTTTTGTATACATAGGAGTTTATTCCACATGGCCCATCAAGTACAAATAAATTTTGTGTCATGGAATAATTGTAGTCCACTTGTTCCTCCTTCCCCTCTAGATTTATGGACTACTATCATTGCTAATGCTCTAAGTAAATTTTTAAAATTTATAAAGGACTTGAAGAAACCATTAGAACATCTCCAAGTTGTTGTTGATGTTTTCATGGTTCATAATTTCATAGAGAACAATATGGATCTCAGTTTGTTGGCCACATCTTTCAAGGGAAAGACCCATGATTAGTATCGACCTCTAACTTCTACTTTCATAAATTCCTTAGATGAACTCAAAAACAAAATCTTTGAACACTTCTCATAAATTTAGGTGACCACTCATCTTTACTGCAGTAACTGATAACAATCAAGAGAGTACCCCAAGAGGTGGTTATGAAATTTAATAGTAGGTTTCATAAGACTTGGCATAGGATTCTTGCAATAGCTAGATTACCACTAACCATGGCATTCATGTTCTACTTGAAGGACCTTAATTTGGATATTTTTTCTATGACACAATCACTTAGAGGTGAAACTCTACTAGATGCATGTATGACCTAGAGAGTAGAAACTAGATTTATAGATACCGAAAAAATTCCATCTATAGCTCCAATGTTGATATTTGCAAAGAAATATACTCAAATGCAAGAAGATGCCACTCCTAGTACATCCTCTATACCTCTTCCATTGATGTACATGTATCCAAATACACAAAAAAGCACTTTTCTCTCTTCTTCATTAGTCATAGAGATGAACGACATAAAGAATTTATTGATGTCTTTCTCAAATGAGATTGTCATTTTAAAGAGTTAGCAACAAAAACCACCAAAACCTCCTCTTTAGAATTATCAAGGAGGTAGACCACCTTTCTAGCACAATCCATACTACAAAGTTCCAAGGGGAAACAATTAGTTATGGGATTTTGGTCAAATAGTTCTAGTACCTACTTTGCTTCAGACCATAACATCTAGCACAAAAAAGGATTTAATCCCTAGCCAAAAAAATATAGAAGAAGAAATGAGATCTTAGCTTTTCCTTGAAATGATGTGCACATTCCCAAAAGGGAGTAGCAAAGAAGAGAAGCCAAGGCATCTCTTTAGAAGTGGGAGCCTATAGATATCAATCTCCTAGGGTTGAGAGTGCTAGACTAAGTACCCAAATGTAGGACATGTCCTTAGAATAAGAGTCAAAAAATATCCCTAGAATAGGTTCTCTTTTCTTGAATGGAGGGAGAATATGTAGTATTTACAAATGAAGTCATAATTATAGGAACAACACATGTTCAGTTGGACTATAACACTCATAGAAAGCAAAAATTTATGAGAAATTTTGTGCTAGGAATGCAATAAAAACCAACACAACAATATCACGTACAATAGAAAGCCCCACACAAGGTTGTTGGTCTTCCTATAATATATCAGCCCCTTCTAAGATCTAGAGAGACACCTCTTGTTAAACGAAAGGTAGTGTGGAGCTAAAAAAATTCTTCAATGATTTTCATTCCTTGTAGGTCTTCTTTAAGCATTTACTTATTTTCTATGTTAAGATGACTTTGCACCCTAAAGGCTAAAATTTCTTCATGCTAAAAAGTGCACAATGTGCCACGTGATGTCTACATGGATTTTCTTTATATCATCTTCCTTTCAGTCCTGGATTAGGGTACATTTCATCTTGGTAGGGATTTCCTCAAAACCATTCACAAAAATTCTAAAATCACCCACCAGCTTGCCACATCAACCATTTTTTTAGGTAGTCTATATCTTTCATGAATGTATCTCATTTTGGGTAGATTTTTTCAGATGGCATGGTAGACTTCATAATTTTGGGAGCATACTTCAAGGGTGGCATCATTTTTCTTCATAGTTGATCAATTGGATTTTTCTAGGATGTGGTGAGATCCAATTAGCTTCTAACAACTTAACTTTGCAGAGCTTCTATAGGATTTGGAGCTATTAATGAAACAACTCAGACATTATTATTGAAGATTATTGTGATCCAATCTAGTCCTGATTAGATTGTGGTCTATCAGATGCAGACACTTAGAATTGTTTCATCTCTATTGATTGTGGTGGTGGCTCTCCCTCATTATTTAAAGGGGTTCATAGTAGAGAATAAAATAATTTTTGAATAATCTTCTTCAAGAACCATCTTCTAAATCTTTAGAAGAAGATAGTTTTTAGGGAGTTTTTAATTTCTTAGGGTTAGGAGGATTTCACAGAGCATTATTCATGCTCTTGGGAATTTTACACTTTTTGATACCAATAATCAAATTGGCATCCAAACTTTGTTTTTAGTTAATTTATTGAAAGAATTAGATCTTTAAGAAGAAATCCCTATAATTATGCATTTTATAGTCTTTATCACAAATTTATTTTTCATATATCATTTATGCTAAGAGCACTATGTTAAATCCTTACATAGATAGTATGGATGATTATTTCACATGTTATTAGCTTTTATGTTTGATGCTATCTTCCAGAAACTGGATCATGTTCATTATACTCTTTCATTTATGTAAGAGATGTGCTATTGTTCATACTATGTTGTAAGAGAGAGAGGCTTCTATAAAGATCCAAATATTCTTGTTGGTCTTTAAGGTTTATTATTTCTATCATACCTTAATGGATGCTTCCCACAGCGAGATCTAAATGACTGCTCTTTGCTTTCTCTAGCCTTTGTTGTTTGTTCTCTTCCCAACAATGAAGGGTCTATGACATTTTTGTCTATCTCAACAGTAATAAGGAATTGTTAATTTTTTGAAATGTTGTAAAAGCTTTGGTGCATTGCCATTTTTTATGTTTTCCTAGCATTTCTCTTTCCCCTTCCCTACACACAAAGAAAATTTGACTTTAAAAATCTTGGAGGTCATTTAGTGAGGAATAATTTGGTCCCCCACTCATTGAATATCCCATATGGTTATTTGGAGAGGCACAAGCTTTTATGATCAACAATTTTTTTCTAACACGCCTGATGGGACTCAAATTCTTTCAAATGTCTAATTAGAAGTCATAAATATTTCATAAATTAGAATAAGAAGAGAGGCTGGAAATATCATGCTTATAGTTCAAACAAGAGCATTTTCTAGAGGAAAATTTGAGTACTCTCAGCTACTTGCTTTGTCACCTAGGAGGAGGCAACTTATAGGTTACATATCACTTGTCATGACAAATAGAGTGAGAAGTGTTAGCCCACAATCCAAAGCTTTATCCACTCTACCAGGAGGGTAAACCTTCCAAATCAAAATTCTTGTCTATCCTACTCATTGGAATCTATTCTCAATGGACCACTTAGGTTCTCCCACTCCTAGAAATTTTGTAACTTGGGATAGCAATAGCCCACCACAACCACCCACACCCCTAGATGTATGGCCCACCATACCCACCAAGGCTCTCAAGGAAATACTAAAGTCTTATAGAGAGTATTTTAAAACCCCTTATGAGCATCTCTAGGATATTACAGAGGTTTACAAAGTCCATAACATTGCGGAAGAAAATTTGGCTCTCAGATTACTGGTTGTGTCTTTCAAAGGAAAAGCTCAAAATTGGCACAAGTCCTTAGCTTCTAGTCCCATCTTCTCTTGGGATCAAGTCAAGGAGAAACTTTTTGAGTGCTTCTTGGAGAAAAAAATCATTCCTCTTTGTTGTAATAATTAACCACTATCAAGAGGGCCACGCAAGAAGCCATAAGCGATGTCAACACTAGGTTTCACAAAACCTGGCAAAGGATTCTTGTGATATCCAGGCCTTTGGGAGCTATGGCATTCGTGTTATATCTAAAGGATTTCAATTCAAAAATCATAGTCATTTTATAGTGAATGGGAGGAGATACCTTTCCTGATGCATATGATCTAGCTATGCACACATAGAATAGTCTAATTGGAATTGAGACACTTCCACCATGGCAATTGATTCCCATGTTTTCTAAAATCTCTGGTGACCCTAGGGAGGATATGGATAATAGTACTTCTACCCTTCTCTCCAACTCATCAGTCGCATGACTTCCATCCATGTATGTGTACCTATGCATGTAACCTAACATGTCAGGCTCTTCTTCACTAGTAGTAGATGTCAATGATATGAAGAACCTAATGTAGTCCTTTGCAAATGAGTTATTCCTCATCTAGTGTCAACATGAAACACCTTTGAAATATCCCACATAAATGAATCAAGGAGGAAGGCCACCTTATTAGAAAACTTACAAAGGAGCTCTGAAGGTGGATAACCAGCAATAGGCACCTACAAACTAGATAGACCCAGTCACTATGCCACTTTAGACTATTAAAAAGATCTTGAAGAGAGATTTTTTCCTAGGTAAAAACAACTTGGAGGAAGATGAGAAGGTGTGGTTCTTTCCATGTAATGACATCCATATGTCCTAAAATTATTTGAGAGGAAATCTCCAACAAAAGATAATAGAACAAAGAAGCCAAGGTTTGTTCTCAAACACAGAAGAATATCAATCTACTAGGATGGAGAATTCCTACTTTAGAGCACAAAAATAGGGAATTTCCTTAGAACAAGAGTTAGATATCTCACCAGACCAAGCATTATTTCTTAGATGGAAGAATAAGATGCGGTATTTATAAATGATGTTTTGACAACTAGAACCTCGTAGGTACAGTCAGACTAAAACACATGGTCCAAGAGAAGAATCATTAGAGAATACATGCAATGATGTCCATAGCATATATAGTCACAACAACTGCATCCACAAGTAGAGAAATCCTAGAAGATATGACCCACTCAACAATCGCAAGCTCAACCATTACCAAAAAAGGATATAGACAAAGCATTGAGCTCATCCACATTGGATCGACCTCTTCTTAAAACAAAAGAAGTACCACCATTCAAACCTAAGGTCCTGCCAATCAGAATGCTTAATGTGGTGCAATAACTAAAGAAAGCACCAGCTAATGTGTCTTTGTGGGACATCATATCAATATTGGAGAAAAATACATTACTCCAGGAGGCATTGAAAAAGAAGAAAAATCAGCGTGGATGGATATAGTTGCACCACACAACCAAGATAGAGGAAAAGGACTTGCATTAGACCATCGGCCCTCTAGAGGTAAAATATACATGAATGAAATAGATAATGAAAATGTGAAAAGAGTAAGAAAACCAAAGCCTACTCCTTTATTTTTAACACTTATTATGGGGGATAAGCTTTTAAACAATAATATGATTGATTTGAGAGCTACTACCATGGTTATACCCAAACAAGGGGCTTATGCCATAAATCTTAAGTATAATCCTCTTGAGAAAGGATTCATGCAATTAGATGGGAAAAAGGTCTCAATTGTTATCTACGTCAAGGATCTTTCTTTACCTCTATTCTCATGTCCAAGCCAAACCATCATGCAAGAAGTAGTCATCATCAACATTCCCCCTATTTTAAAAATGTGTCTTTCAATTGACATCACGAAAAATCTTGGTGGATATTTGGAACTTGATTGGTCTCATCTAATATTGCAAAAAAAGGACAAGGTGAAGATGAAGATTTTGTCAGAACCTTTCCACCCATGACATGTAGCAGAAAATGTAGTCTTATGCTTTGATGCAATGCATACCTCCTTCTCAAAACAATAGACACATTGTGTAGATATGTTAGAAGATGAAGAAGACACATGTGATTGGACCCCTAAAGAGGATGTCCTACTCAATAAGTTTATTGATTTCAACCCATTTGGGAACTTCCATTCTACTGGGTTATGCACCTATGTGATCTTAGATGATGCCAATGGATGGGTGTTTTTGCACCTTCTCAATACAAGCAACACACAAGTATGCTACCTCTCTTGAAAGGTCAAAATCTGCAAACAAGTTCTAGATTACTACCACAAGGTCTCTTGGGTGTCAGGTCATGGCAATGCTTGGAATAGTTCAATTGGTTGATGTAATTTTTTGGTAATCATAAGGAAGCCTTTATGATTTACAAAACATGGGAAGTTGTGTCTACAAATAGAGTTTCAAAGTGCTAGAAGTGAATGAACAGTGGTTGTCCACTCAAAACAAAAAGCTAAAACTCACCATGTTCATCAAATTTAACATTATGGTGATGCCTAAGATCCTACTCTAACAAATAGTTAAAATAAATAACAAAAGAGGAAGGGTTGAGATTTTTGTTCTAAATCTAATCTATGAATGAACAGTAATAATGGAGGGTGTTACAGTAGACAAACTCCCATAAACTGAATTTTTCTTGACCAATAGAGCCTACAGTACACAAAACTTGCACAATATTTTAAGGATTGTAGATTTTTAGATTGTGCATTCACCTCATAAACATACAATTGAACTAATTTTTCACAAATAAGCTAGCTCATACTAGCTTTGCAAATTGATTGATCATCAACAAACCACAAAAAGAATGAGCTAGAAGTGCATCAAATACTATAACAACCAACACCATTAAAGTCATCCAAGAAACAACAAGCTAAATCTAATATGGAAGTTGAATCATGCAAGCAAGATGAAAAAAATCAAAGAAAACACTCATAAAATCATGCAATGTTTCCATCTATTGCTACAAAATTCCCTTTGCACCAATTCTCCAACCATTTAAAAATGAGGGGCAAGCCCCTATTTATAGTTTTCCAAAGCCCAAATGAATGGCTAGGATTTAATTACATTGTGTGGCTTAGATTTCTTACAAGTTAGGGCTTCACCTACCCCACAATATATGGCAATTTAAAATACATCCTTTTTATTTTCCCTATTTTGTCCTTTAGTGGTTTGGCACTATAGCAGTTTTGTCTTTTAGTTGTTTTTGGGCTATGGCTGAAACTTGTGGAAAGTTTCCCTCTGACTAATGTATTCGCAAAAAAAATTCTTCAAATATTATCACATATTTGTACTGTCAAAGAGTAGACATGTTGCTCCATATTCTATCAGATAGCTCTTGACAAATAATGATTGTTTGGTAAAAGATAAAACAACTCCCTCGTGCTCCTTGTTCTTCTTCGAGGTCACTTTTGCAGATTTCTCACCGACTTCCTTAGCATGCATTCATATGTTGGTCTATCCTTCTCTGGAAAACTATCCATTGCTTGAGCACATTTTATCTAAAGTATTCCTTTCAAACATGACTCTCAATACATCTTATGTGAAAGCACTTTTCTCATTATAGCTCCATTCTCTTGAAAAGTTCCTCCTTCTAACGCTATTTTTGTTGATGGTGTTAAGAGGATAAGGGAATGGAATAAATGGACCAATATCTTTGTTCAATCCCTATCTTGATTCAACCCTCCTCTTTTGGTTGCTTTCTCAATAGGCCTCCTTGAAGGACCTGCAATAGGCTCCATAAATTCTACATGCAAAAGACACAATAAGTTCTTTCATATGTAAATTAGAGCAAGCATTAGATCCATCCATGCATCATTAAAAGACCATAATATTCATATTTGGATCTCATTTGCACCACAAACATAAATTTGGGTTTAGGGGTGCAAGTGCCATAGGGTGGAAGGATAGTGCACAATTGACAGAGGATAGATGATAGATGATGGACAATGGAAAAATAGCAGACAGTAGGCATATGATGGATGACAAAAAAATGGCAGATGGTGGATGGATGGTGAATGGAAGACTATGGACAGTTGGCAGATGATGGATGGACAATGGAAGACATATAGCTGGTGGACTGTAGATGAAGGGTAGATGGTAGATGATGGATGGATGAAGGATGGTAGACAACTGGTGGATGATAGATAGTGGGTGGATGCCCAATCCACAAGTGGAAGAAAACAACTAGATAGTTGATGGAGGATAGTGGGTGGATGGTGAATGGCAGACAACCTTCTATAAGGGTAGACCTGCAAGCGATATATGATAGATGACAAACAACTAGCGCACAGTGGGTGAACGGTGGACAGCCTTCCGCAGGGGAAGACCTACAAGTCGCAGATGGTGGATGGATGATAGATGGAGGGAGGATGACTGACAATGGACAAGCTACAAACAATAGATAGTGGGCAGGTGGAAAACGGTGGATGACAGGTGGACAATGGATAACATTTTGTAGGGGAACTTCAATAGATGCTTAACTTGGTGTTTTTACCATTTTGGACCTCAAGTCCTAAATGATCATGAAGGCCTCATCATTCAATGAAAGTGAAAGGGGCATGATGGGTGTAGAGCTTGCAATGTGGGGGAATTTGGGTTTCAGTCGCTACTTAGCGGTGAAACACAAGTGACAACCTACATGAGGTTGCCCACAATTGCGTGTTCATGGGACCCGACAGATGCTAGGAAAAGGACCAAGGGAAACCCGAAAGCCATGTTCTACAAAGACAAAGGATATGCAAAATTCAGGTGGGTGAATTTGGTCAAGGGCAATTACATCATTTGAAGGAACATGACCCACTTGGGCTCTAGGACGGGGGCATGCAAAGCTAGGTGGGAGAAAAAATGACCTGTTGGGAGTAGGAACAAGCCATCAAGAGCAAAAAAGAGGGGGTCCCTTCCTTCAGTGGGGCATGTGTGAAAAAAATGCACAACAAATGGTGACTTGCTGGGGAAAATGGTCCAAAGAATTTTGATGACAAACTGAAATCATGAACCTAAAATCTCTGGTTCTAATACTCATGCTAGGGAAAACAGTTGGAAAAACAAGGACAAACAACTGAGAGGGGGGCTGAATCAATTGTCACAAAATATTTAAAATTTTAAAATTCAACTTAACTTAATCTCAGATCTGATGAATGAGCAATAAACTACAAATAATCAGCACATCAGAAACATAAAGAACAAGATTTTTACATGGAAACCCTATTAAGGGAAAAATCACAGTGGATTTCAATCCACAATATTATAACATTTTAAAAGTATAATGAAGAATAATGGGAATGTACATGCATTTAGGCACACTGCCTAGAGCTCACTACTCAAATACAAGAGGGCTCACTGCCCAGAGAAGACACATTGTCTTACAACAATTCATATTAGATCTATAGGGTATGAACTGAGAAAATAACTTCTACAAAATCCTAATTACAGTTCCAATTAAGCACAGAAACACTCCTTCACACTTCGCTCAATCTTCTTCACACTCTACTCTACAATTGAATACTTAGGTCACTATTGGCACACTTGCAATTTCTCTTGAACTTCTTTGCTACATAACTTCATAGAAACAACCACTCTTATATATCCACAACATGGAATTACATCAACAACTGTGTCGACCAAAATTTACAAGTAAATTCTCAATGTGAATCAAACACTGTCGGCCACAACATAATGATGACTTAAAACAATATCCTCAAGCATGCCAAACATTCAAATTTTAATCTCCAAGGATCCACAATATGTTACAACCACCATGTTAGCCAAGAACATAAAAACCCAAATACACAAGAGAAAAATCACCAACCACAAGTAGACCGATCAATGCAGATGAGTAACAAAGATAGAGAATGGTCTAGAAACATCTACAAGCATCATGAATCATCAGATAAGCATTTGTAGCAACTGAAATTACTATATTCACATCAATTTCAATTAGGAAAACTAACTGAAGCTACAAAAAAATTGTCAAAACACAACTGTTCATAACATGATTAAATATTCATGCGGACCTCTAAAACTTTTGATGGATAAACTAGATACACTCAACAATAAACCCTCTAGTCCACAAAAACTGATCATCAATGTACTAAGCAAGACACCTTCATGACCTTCATTGCTCCACTAGCAACCTGCAACTCTTTCTTTAACAATTTTCTCAGTATCCTCGACATATATAGCCTACAATACATCAATGGTAATAGTGTTTACATTAATGAAAACCACATATTAGCAACACAACCACAACATCAAATAATCTCCCCATTTTGCATTGATGGCAACACATGATGTGAAAAACACCATCAACACAACTCTCAATCAGCACTTATTCCCCCTTAGATTCTGACTCTTCTCCTCATGCTATTTTTCACATTTCTCTTCTCTCCCTTTGACATAAATGGAAAAGATAAGCATTATATTTCCACATAAAAGATTTGAACCACATATCTACACATATGATTACTCCCCCTTAGTAGCCACAAAAACATCAATCTGGATTAGAATATAGCTATGAAGCACATGGATTGATGCAAGTAAATGCATCTCTAGTTCTTATCAAGAGGGGTAATCACCCCTAGCATCCCTCTAAGATACTCAAAAGTATCCTTTGGAAACAACTTGGTGAAAATATCTACAATTTGTTCTTTGGTAGGCACATACTCAAGTTTGACTTCTTTCTCACTCACTTTCTTCCTCAAGAAGAGAAACTTTATTGATATATTCTTGGTCTTAGAGTGTAGCACTAGATTCTTAGATATGTTTATTGCAATTGAGTTGTCACAATATATGACAATAGGCTCATCATATACTAGTCTAATATATTTCAACATTTGTTTCATCCATAACAGTTGAGTACAACTATTTGCAGCAGCAATATACTCTACCTCAGTAGTAGATATGGATATGGAATTCTACTTTTTACTCAACCAAGACACCAAATTCTTTCCTAGGAAGAAGGCACCACCACTAGTGCTTTTCCTATTATCTACATCTCCTGTCCAATCCGAATTAGTATAGGAACTCAACATAAGATCATCATTTTTAGGATACTAAAGCCCAAAATCAACTATTCCTTTTAGGTATCTAAAAATTATCTTTGCAGCAGTCACATGAGATTCTTTTGGATTAGCTTGATATCTAGCAACCATACACACAACATTCATTATGTTTGTTCTGGTCTAAGTTAAGTAGATAAATACACCAATCATTGACCTATATCTTGTTTGATTTTCCTTATGATAATCATCATTTTGTGTTAACTTACATCTAGTTAGCATGGGTGTACCAACAAGCTTCTAGTCTTCCATGCCAAACTTCAACAACTCTCTCACATATTTGGACTGAGATATGAAAATCCCATTGTCTAACTTAGTGACTTGAAATCCTAGAAAGAACTTCATCTCTCCAATCATACTCATTTCAAATTCACTTTACATTTCATCAACAAACTTCCTACATAGATCATCATCACCTCCAAAAATAATTTCATCAAGAAAGACTTCAATAATCAATTCTTTATCATGATCCAACTTAAAATAAAAGTTGTCAACAGTACTTTTATTGAATCCAAGGTTTAGTAAGTATTTATCCAGTCTAGCATACCGGTCTCTAGGGGCTTGCTTGAGTCCATATAGAGCATTCTTCAATTGATAACCATGTCTTCCTTATCAGTCAGTTGAATCCATTTGGAACATCTAATACCCATCACAAGTTCATTCACTCTTTGCATAAAAGAAGAAATATTCTCATCTTCACCCATCTTCAAAGTTTTGTACTTTCCTTTCAAACTTTGTAGCTTAGCGATCTTCACAAGTGCATCTCCTTCATACAAAGTCTCTAGCTTCTTCTAGATATCATGAGCTATCTTCAAATCCATCACATTTGTCATTTTTGAATCCGTCAAAGCACTCAAAAAAGCTTCAATAGCCCTGATGTTAATCGCAGCCTCTTTAATCTCATTAGGAGTGGAAGGGCCATTATGAGAAATAACATATATGTTCTTTGTAATCTTCTAGAAGGGTTCACCAATACACCTCAAATGACACTTCATTTTGGCTTTCCAGAGAGAGTAGTTTGTTCCATCAAATCTAGGACTATCCTTCTTGTATGATGCCATCTCAGATCACCTCGAGCTTTTAAAATTCTTTAGAGGAACATGCTTTGATACCAATTATTGGAAAAATAAGGAAACACAATTGAGAGGGGAGGGTGAATCAATTGTCATAGAATATTTAAAATTTCCAAACTTAACTTAATCTCATATCTGATGAATGAACAAATAAACCACAAACAATCAGCACATCAGATGCATAGAGAACAACAAAATTTTTATGTGGAAACCCTGCTAAGGAAAAAATCATGATGGATGTCAATCCACAATATTATACCCTATTAAAAGTATAATGAAGAATAATGGAAATGTGCATGCATTCAGTCACACTACCTAGAGCTCACTGCTCAAATACAAGATGGCTCACTTCCCAAAGAAGACACACTGTCTTATAGCAATTCAGATTAGATCCGCAGGGTATCAATTGAGAAAAAAACTTCTACAAAATCCTGATTATAATTCTGATTAAGCATAGAAACACTCCTTCACACTTTGCTCAAACGTCTTCACACTTTGCGCTACAATTGAATGATTAGGTCACTATTTACACACTTTCTCTTTCTCTTGAACTTCTTCGCTACATAACTTCATACAAACAACTACTCTTATATATCCATAACATTGAATTACATCAACAAATTTGTTGGAGAAAATAAAATATAAAACATATACACAATATCAACCCAAATTTACAAGTAAATTTTCAATGCGGATCAAACACCATCAGCCACAACATAATGAAGACTTAAAAAAATATCCTTTAGTTATCCAAACATTCAAATTTTAATCTCCAAGGATCCAAAATACATTACAACCACCATGTTAGACAAGAACATAAAAACCCGAACACACAAGAGAAAAATCACTGACCACAATCACACCAATTAACAAAGATGTGAAAAAATGATAGACCATGATCTAGAAACATCCACAAGCATCATGAATCATTAAAAATACTCTGCTGCAATTGAAATTACTAGAATCACATCAACTTCAATCAAGAACACTAATTGAAGCCATAAAAAAATAGTTAGAACATGACTATTCATAACATGATTAAATCTTCATGTGAACCTTCGAGACTTTCGGTGGATAAACTAGATACACTAATCAATAAACCCTTTAGTCCACAATGACTGATTGTCAATTTTTTTATCAAGACACCTTCATGACCTTAACTTTTCCACTATCAACCTGTAACTCTTTCTTTAACAATTTTATCAATATCCTCGACGTATACAACCTACAATACATCAATGCTAATAGTGTTGAAATCAACGACAACCACATATCAACAACACAACCATAACATCCAACACAAAAACTAAACCCTCAATCAAAGGGTCAAAACCACTAGTCAACCCAACCTTTAGTATGCTAAAAATCCAAGTGTGTGCATATGTGTTAATTCCTATCCTTAAGTTGCTATAGGAACCTTGGCTCCATCAAGTTAAGCTACGTAGTTCGTTCCAACTCTAAAAGCATCTAATACATTTCCTCACTGCTAGTTATGAATCCATAGCCTCGATGATGTTGTCATTTTGATTCTACTGAACATTACTCTACTACCAGCCGAGTGTCCATAGCCCTGGTACAGTTGTTCATATTCTCCTAAAAGTTGAATTTATTTTTCTTTGATTTTCAATGTTTTCTCTTTTCCTTTCTATTGTTCATTTCTTTTGAGTTTTCTCTTTTCAATTCTTTCATTTCAACTCGCAAGTAGTGAAGCTCGCACTCAAGGCTAAGAATCATAGTGGTGTTGAAGCATAACTTTAGATTTTTCACTTAATTGAAGTTCACAAAGGACCTATAGCGATCATCAGATTCTTAAAGTGTGTGAGAGATATAAGATTTTATAATACATCAAAATCAGACCAACCAATGACTCATCCCCTTTGTATCAAACATCCAAATCACTTGACACTAACAAAAGACCCTCACCATCCACTCTAAAAATTTCATTAAATTTTATTGAGGAAACACATAGAATAGCCCAAATCAATAAAGTTATGGTTGTTATGTGCACAAATGTGCCCAATTGAAAGTGGAAGGACCCCAAGCAAAGCAATAGCAAAGTGGAAACAAAATGAAATAAAACACCCTACACTAACCAAGGTGGGAGAGTGAAAGCAGACATGGAAACTACAATAAAGCAACCTAATCTATGGAAAACCAACTAACCAAATGAAATAAGGAAAGGAGGACTATATGCACGAAGCCTAAACTACTCAAAAATGAGTTATGTACAAAGATGTTTACAAAGGACTATGTTCAGGTAAGGAAAACTAATGTTTATGCCTGCTATATTTTTCCAAGCATACACAAGTAGAAAGGTGAATGTCACTATTCTAAGCCATCCAAATTTATCATTGTATTCAAAAAAAATTTCAACATTGCAACATTCAAATTCCATAGAATCATCATGAAAAATTAAAATTTGAGGTTATTCATTAGACATTTGGCTAATCCATAAGCAAAATTTCCTTCCCTCATTCCCATAATCAAAATGTTAAATGCAGCCATAAGTATTCATTGAAGCAAGGAAAGATAGAACCTAGATGTCTCCATGCAAAGGTGGCAATGTTTGATAGTTAAGAGTAAGCACCAGGTCATTGGCAGCCTCAGGTAGACACACTAGATGGTGCAACATTCTTGATCTCAAGCTTGCATAAGGTTGGGAAATTGAGGCAGTTAGCACCTCTTCAAAGCTATAAATGGGACCCATAGCCTTAGTCAACTTTCCTTCAAGGAGATATATTTCATCTCATTAATCATCGGTAGTCCATGACTCCACTTGATTGTTGCTCCCAAAAGGTAGCACACTATCTCATCTCACTTCCCTTGTGTTGATCTTAATTTTATAATGTTCTATGTCATAAGAACATGATACAGACAAATTTGTCCTATTGCATCCTTTTGAATGTGAAAGAGGATTAGCAATGGACAAGGAGGTAGGAATCTAAGTTGAGACTTGTCCTTGTTGTTGGAAAGGTGTATTATCTTTGTGGGAAGCCTCTAAGACCTTTCTTCCTTGGTGTACCAAGATGCTCACTTGTCTCCTCTTCTTCACTATTGTTGTAGATGGAAAAGGAGTTCCTTTCCCAATATGTAAACTCTGATGTCTCACCATCTAGAGGTTGAGGTAGTATATCTGCATCATTGCCTTCTTCTTAAATGTACTCTTCCTCGATGTTGCTATACCTTTGTGGCATAATTCCAAGTGGGAAGAAATCAACAAGGGACACTAGCCCATCAAGGGGATCAATGTATGATGAGTGGTCCACCTTTGAAAATCCCCCATAAATCCTATCCTCCATCACATACAAATGCTCCATAAGAGGGGTAGGCTTTTGATGATTGATGGACAACTCTCCCTCTCAGTTTGTTTCATCATTTGGAGGCTCTAAATGTTGTTTCCCTTCTTTTGTTGTTGTCCCAATGCCTTCTTGAGGACTACCTTCAGCTAAGTTGTCACTTGGTTTTGATTCTTGTTCCTCCAGTTCAATCCTTGAAGCAACTAAAGGGAACAATGGACTTGGTTGTCCCCATTGTGCTTTAACTTGCTTGATGGCTTCTTGGTATAGCTCGCACATGAATTCATAATGTGTTGAATCATGGAGCCTACACCAACCTAGCAGTCCTAGCACCTGAAATCCACTTGATATCTCAACTTGGACCAATCCCTTGAGATTCTTAAGAAAAGCTCATTATATCATTCCTCCACCAGATCTTCATCTGTATTTAGGAAGGGAGGTGGATGGTAGACAATAGCGGCATGGGGTTATTCCCACTCCTCCAAATCCTCATATTCAAATTCTTGGTCACTATCATTCATGAAGAAAAGGTCTTCTAGTCTTATTTCACTTATGTTTTCATCATCATTTCCTATTGTCCCAGAACTTTCGACCTCTTCTTCTTTCTGATTTTTAGCATCTGTATTAGTGGTCCTAGCATATGTTGTTGCAAGCTCTATTAATTCATCTTCAATTTCCAATGGTTCCTCTCCTTGAGGAGAAGGTTGCGCTTTTCCTATGGGGAAAGGGTCCTCTAATCCCCTTCCAAGTGAACTTTCATCAAGTACCTTTGCTGTCCTAAGGAACTTAGCTCCTTACTTTTAAACTTCAGCCTTAGTGTTTGTTATCCCAACACTAATTTGTGTCAAATTTTTGGGTTCAACTTGATTTTGTTATCCTCCAAATGTTGACATTTTTCCTACCTCATGGGATTACTCCACTTCATTGATATTTGGTTGCTCAGACTTTCCTAAATAGCCCTTGACTTGAGTGATTATTTTTTCACATGATGGACAAGTAAATTTTGAGTAAGGTGCATCATAGAATCTGCACCAACTAGACATCAACACTTCTTCTTATCATACTCCCTCCTTGATGTTCAAGTGTTCTTGCACCAAATCCTTGAAGGCCTTGGCTGCCATTTTAATCAATTCCTCCTCTGGTTCTAGTGGAGCCAAGGGTTGATGCATTTCCCAAAAGGGAATTTCTCCTTGCAAGAATCTTTCAATTCTATTCAAGAATGTTAAATAGTCCAATTCACTTTGCCTATGAGTACCATGGATTCTACACTTGTCTACCAATGTAAATTTCTATAATGGTCTCCTCAATCTCCTATTCAAATATTCATGTAGCTAAGTAATGTTGATTTGCAAATGTTGTTCCATCTCAGCTCAACTCTTGCTTGCCTTCAAAATTTTCTGATTTTAGCTTCCAGCATATAAAGAGATCTCCCTATCTCATATTTTTACTTGAGAGTGCTTTCAACTTCCAATTTTCATCTTTGTAGCCTCAAGCTTAGCCATGCCCTCATTCTAGTGTCAATTCTGGTGATGGGTTTTTTTGCACCTTCTCAACATAGGAAGCACACAAGTATGCTACCTCTCTTGAAAGGTAGAAATCTGCGAACAAGTTCTAGATTACTACCCGAAGGTCTCTTGAGTGTTAGGTCATTACAATGCTTGGAATAGTTCAATTGGTTGATGTGATTTGTTGGTAATCATAGGGTGGCCTTTATGGTTTACAAAGCATGGGAATTTGGGTCTACAAATGGAGTTTAAAAGTGTTCGAAGTGAATGAATAGTGGATTTCCATTCAAAACAACAAGCTAAAACTCACCATGTTCATCAAATTTAACATTATGGTGATGCCCAAGATCCTACTCTAACAAAGAGTTAAAAGAAATAACAAAAGAGGAAGGGTTGAGTGTGATGTTCTAAATCTAAGCTATGAATGAATAGTCATAATGGAGGGTGTTATAGTAGACATACTCCCATAAACTGAGTTTTTCTTGACTAAGAGAGCCTACAGCTACATAAAACCAGTTCAATCTTCTAAGAAATAATTTTTTTTAGATTGTACATTCACCCCATGAACATACAATTGAACTAAGTTGCAACAAATAAGTTAGCTCAGAATAGCTTTGCAAAGTGATTCATCATCAACAAACCATAAAAAGCATGATCTAGAAGTGCATCAAATACTATAATAGCCAATACCATTAAAGTCATCCAAGAAACTACGAGCTAAATCTAATATGGTAGTTGAATCATGCAAGAAATATGAACAAAATCAAATAAAACACACATAAAATCATGGAATGCTTCCTTCTATTGCTGCAAAATTCCCTTTGCACCAATTCTCCAACCATTTACAAATGATGGGAAAGCCCCTATTTATAGTTTTCCAAATCCTAAATGAATGACTAGGATTTAATTACTTTATATGGCTAAGATTTGTTACAAGTTAGGGCTTCACCTGCCCCCCAATATATGGTAGTTTAAAATACATCCTTTATATTTTCCCTATTTTTTCTTTTACTGGTCTGGCACTGTAGAAGTTTTGTCTTTTAGCTATTTTTGGGTTGTGGCTGAAAACTGTGGAAGGTTGCCCTCTAACTGATGTATTCACAACATTTCTTCATCAAGTCTTCTCACAGATTTGTATAGTCGAAGAGTGGACATGTTACTCTAGATTCTATGGGACAACCCCTAAGAAATCATGATTGTTTGGTAAAATATAAAACAACTCCCTCATGCTCCTTGTTCTTCTTCGAGGTCACTTTTGCAGATTTTTCATTGAATTCCTTGGCATGCATTCATACGTTGGTCAGTCCTTCCTTAAAAAACTATCCAGTGCTTGATTATATTTATAATAAAGTATTCCTTATAGACATGACTCCCAATACATCTTGTGTGAAAGAAATTTTCTCATTGTATGCTACGCCCTTAATATTATTGTACACCAGGTTATGAATAGCCAGCTTGTGGCTATCTTAACTCTCTATTAAGTCATATTATCATTAGTATATTGTTATTTAGTTGTTTAGGTCGGCCTAAGTCTTATATAGGTGTGTCTAAGTTGGCCTAGGTGATATCCTTGGCATAAATAGGTATATATAGGAGGTTGTGAGTCTTATTTCATCATGAAGGGTGAAGTGTGTTCTCATTAGAGATATTTGGAGGTTTTCCCCCTTGAAGTGGCTTGTTATTCTCAGTTATTATCAAGTATTTGCAGCATATTTCATATCATATTCTTCTATTGTGCAAGTTATTTCTTAACAAGTGGTATCATAGCATTACAAATACTTGAAGATCATAAACTCTATGCTAAGCCATCCAAGTGTGCTTTTGGTCTTACAGAGGTGGAGTATTTTGGACACATAGTTTCACATGAAGGAGTAAAGATGGACCCTAACAAAATTAAGGATATCATGGAATGTCTTATTCCAAAAACAATTAAGAAACTAAGAGGATTCTTGGGATTGACAGGGTACTATAGAAGATTTGTGAAGAATTATGGTAGTATAGCAGCACCTCTCACCACTCTATTGAAGAAGGATTCCTTTCATTGGAACGAGTCTACCAATATAGCATTTGAGATATTGAAGGAGGCTATGTGTACAACTCCAGTACTTGCCACTCCTAACTTCACCAAGGAATTCATTGTGGAATGTGATGCTTCTGGAAATGGGATAGGAGCAGTGCTCATGCAAGAAGGTCGACCAATTGCTTTTCAGAGTCGTCAATTAAAAGGTAAGAATCAACTAAAACCTATTTATGAGAAGGAAATGCTAGCAATACTCCATGCAGTGAAACAATGGTGGCCTTATCTATTGGGTAGACATTTCAAGGTTAAGACAGATCATGATAGCCTAAAATATTTTTTAGAACAATGATACCTTCTGAAGAGCAACAAAAATGGGTCACTAAGATGTTAGGATATGACTTTGAGATTGTATATAAGAAAGGGAAAGAAAATATTGTCGCAGATGCACTGTTAAGGAAGGATGAGAAAGATGAAGCCTTATTGTGTGCCCTTTGAATATTACAAGCCAATTGGGTGGAGGAAGCCAAAGCAGAGTGGAAAAATGATGTTGTGACAAGTAATCTCATCGAGCAATTAAAAAGTAATCCTAGTAGTTCAAATAAGTTTTGTTGGAAGGGAGATACTCTTTGGTATAAAGAGCATTTGTATCTTTGCAAGAATTCCAACCTTAAAATCAAGATTCTCACAGAGTTGCATGAGTCTCCAGTGGGTGGTCATTCAGGATTTTTGAAGACATATCATCGAGTCAAGCAAGATTTCTTTTGGGAGGGCTAAAGGGTGATGTTCAAAATTTGTGGCTGAATGTTTGGTGTCAAGGCATAAAGGGGAGACAATTAAGACACCAGTCTCTTGCAACCCTTATCTATTCCTAGCCAAGCGTTGGGAAGAGGTATCCATGGACTTCATCACAGGGCTTCCCAAATCTAAAGGTCATAATGTCATCATGGTGGTAGTTGATTGGCTCACTAAATATGCACATTTCATTGCATTAGCACATCCTTTTACAACAAGTGCAGTGGCTAAAGCTTTTTTGGAGAATATCCAAAAGCTACATGGTACACCTAAAGTTATTGTTAGTGATCGTGATCCTATCTTCACTAGTCACTTTTGGAAAGATTTATTCTCATGTTTGGGTACTCAATTGGCTCTTAGCTCTTCATACCACCCTCAATCGGATGGGAAAATAGAGGTTGTTAATAAGTGTTTGGAAGGATATCTACGTTGTTTCACTTTAGAGAAACAGTCTCAGTGGGTAGATTGGCTACCACTTGTGGAATTGTGGTATAACACTTCTTTTCATAGCTCATCAAAAATGTCTCCATTTTTGGCACTTTATGGATATCATCCTCCTTCCATCACATCATCAATTAAGGTGTCCCCAAGAGTTCAGGCAGTAGAAGACCACTTGCTGCATCAACAACAAGTACTTTCAGGACTCAAGGAGAATTTAGCCATGGCACAAAATCAAATGAAACAACAGGCAGACCAACATCGTAGTGAAAGAAGTTTTGAAGTTGGGGATTGGGTCTTCTTGTGATTGCAACCTTATAAAAAAATCTCACTAAAGTATCAAAGAAAGAATAATAAGTTGTCTCCAAAGTATTATGGTCCATACCAAATCATGCAGAAGATCGGTACTATTGCCTACAAGCTTGAGTTGCCACCAACAACAAAGATACATCCAGTTTTTCATGTTTCCTGTTTGAAGAAGCTAATTGGGCATAATATTCCCACTCAAACAACACTTCCCGAGCTGGATGAAGAAGGAAGAATCATTTTGGAACTAGAGTGCATTCGTCAAACACACACAAAGAAGTTGAGGAATAAAACTATCACTGAGTATCTCATCCAATGGAAGAAGTTACTAGTTGAAGATGCCACATGGGAAGACGAGGAGTTCATTCAAAAGTTTCCAAACTTGATTAGCATTGAGGACAATGCTTCTTTGAAGAAGGGGGCCATGCTATGCCCTTAATATTATTGTACATCAAGTTATGAATAGTCGGCTTGTGGCTATCTTAACTCTCTATTAAGTCATATTATCATTAGTATATTATTATTTAGTTGTTTAGGTTGGCCTAAGTCTTATATAGGTGTGTCTAAGTCGGCCTAGGTGATATCCTTGCCATAAATAGGTATATATAGGAGGTTGTGAGTCTTATTTCATCATGAAGGGTGAAGTGTGTTCTCATTACAGATATTTGGAGGTTTTCCCCCTTGAAGTGGCTTGTTATTCTCAGTTATTATCAAGTATTTGCAGCATATTTCATATCATATTCTTCTATTGTGCAAGTTATTTCTTAACATTGTACCTCCATTCTCTTGAAAAGTTCCTCCTAACACTAGTTATGTTGATGTTATTAAGAGGAGACGGGTATGGAATAAATGGAGCAATATATTTGTTCAAGCCCTATCTTGATTCAACCCTCCTCTTTTTATTGCTTTATCAACAAGCTCTATAAATCCCACATGACGAAGTAAGTGCTTTCATATGTAAATTAGGGCAAGTGTTAGTGAAACCCTAAAAATCAAGCATTACATCCATCCATGCATCATTAAAAGATCATAATATTCATATTTCAAGCTCATTTGGACCACAAACATAAACACGGGTTTAGGGGTATGGGTGCCATAGGGCAGAAGGAGGACAAAAAATGGAAGCTGAATGGATAATGGATGGAAGATGGTGGACAAACAACATACAATTGATGACAGATAGATGGCAAATGACAAACTGTGGACAATCAGTGGATGGTGGACAAACTGTAGACAATAGAAAGCTAACAGATAGTGGGTAGATGGTAGAAAATGGTAGGATGACGGTAGTGGACAGTCGGTAAATGACAAGAAACAGGCGGATGATGGACGGACAACAAAAGATGGATAGTGGATGAATAATAAATGGTGGATGATGAGTGGATGGAGGACGAGGGTGGATGGAAGATGACATATAAACAATAGATGGTGGATAGACGATAGGTGGTAGACTATGAAAAAATGGTGGACAGTGGATGGATGACGGATGGTAGAGAGCTGGTGGATAGTGAACGATGGGTGGATGATAGATGGCAGACGATGGATAGCTAAGAGATGGAAGATGGCAAGTGGACAATAGAAAATTGGTAGCAACTAGATGGTGGGGGGATAGCCTACTGTAGGGGTAGACCCGCAAGTGGAGGATGACACCCAAACAATGGATGATAGATGGTGGATGGTGGACAACATTCTACAGGGGCATACCCATAAGCAGTGAACAATAGACTGATGACAGATGATGGACAATCGATGGATGGCGGGTAGACAATGGACAATCTTCTACAGGGGAAAACCCACAAGTGGTAGATGGAAAATGGACAATAGACGATGGGTAGATGGTAGATGATAGACAAGCTATGGATGGAAAACATCCAGTAGACAATGGATGATGAATGGTGGGCAGATTGTGGATGGCAGATAGATTTCCATAGGGGAAAACCCGCAAATGCTTAACTTGGTGGTTTTAACATCTTGGACCTCAAGTCCTAGATCATTGATAAATTCTATTGAATGCACAACATGGGACAGTCATGAAGGCTTCATCATTGAATGAGAGCTAAAGGACTACGATGGGTGTAGAGTCTGCAATGTGAGGGAAGTTGGGTGTCAGTTGCTACCTAGCAATGAAACACAAGTTGCAACCTACATAAGGTAGCCTATAGTTGTGGGTCTGTAGGACTCAATGGATGTCGAGAAAAAGAACAAGGGAAACTTGTAGGCCAAGTTCCACAAAGGAAAATGACTTAGCAAAATTTAGGTGGGTGAATTTGGTCTATGGGAATTTGATCATTTGAAGGCACATGACAAACTTAGACTCTAGGATGGGGGCATGCAATGCTATGCGGGAGAAAAAATGACCTATCAGGAGTAGGAATGAGCTAGCAGGGAATGTGTGCAAAACATGCACAACAGTGCCCAAGTCCTCGAAAAAATGGTAAAGGAACGTGAGGTTCCTAGCAAATTAGGCAACAACTTATGGACACTATATTTTGATGTAGCTAAATGAAAAATTGGTTTAGAGCTAGTATTTAACTGATATGTTTGACTGGATCAAAGACCATCAAATTTTTTCACTTCTAGTTCCCTTGCTCAAATAACATTGCAAAGTATGAAGCTTTGGTCCATGGCTTGACGCGCATAGAATGGATGGGTGTGAAGAAGGTGCAAGAATTTAGAGATTTGAATTTAGTCATAAGCCATGTTTGTAGATAGGAAGCCACAAAAAATATAAGAATGAGGTCTTACAAACATAAAATATGGGACCTGATTAAGCGCTTCAAAGATTTTAACATAGACATTATCCCATAGTCCCAAAATTTAATAGAATATTAGATGGCTTCAATTGGTTCACAATTTGAGCCAACCCATGAATCAGCCAAAAATTAGCATGCAGTGTGAACTATTGTCTCACCATCAATACTTGATAATGATTAGAACTAGAAAGTTTTCGAGGATGATTCTTAGATTGTGAATTTTCTACAAAATGAAGTGAAATCTTTTGATCATTCACAGTTTGAAGCTAGAGGGGCTATTGAAGGACATGTAATTCAATTAAAAAGCAATAAACTCCTATGAAGCTTGATTTCTCTCGAAAATCTCTTAGACAGTGAGGATGCGAGAAATAGAAAGCAAAGATTCACTACCAATAAAGGAGACTATGAAGTCTTGGATATCGAGAAAGGAAGAATGTTAAAAGTTAGAATAGATGTCCCAAATAAGGACAAGGAAAGATTGAAAGGTCTATGTGCTAGATATGATGGGGTCATGGCCTAGACCTATGATGATCTTAAGGGATATGATCCAGGAATCATGCAACATAAAATTAACTTAGCTGAAGGTTTGAAACTCATTCGATAGAAAGAAATTTTGGTTAATCTAAAGGTAGAAGCATTGATGGTATAAGAGCTTATGAAATTAGTCAAGTCAAAGATCATATACCATCATATACCCAATCAAGCATTCCACCTAGGTGTCGAATCTAGTCCGGTTTGGAAGAAGAATTGTGGCATATGGCTCAACATGGACTTTTGGGATTTAAACAAGGTATTTTTAAGAGATTAGTATCCTTTTTCCTCCATGGAGAAAATTCTATAGACGATGGCCAGATCAAAGATGTCCTCACTACTTGATAGCTTTTCAGGGTATAACTAGGTCTATGTGAAGGAAGAAGACTGACACAAAACAACATTCACCACAATGTTGGGAACATTCACATACGTAAAAATTCCCTTTGGACTCTCCAATGCAGGTGCCAATTTTCAACGAGCGATGGATATCACTTTCAAAGGATTGATAAACAAGATTATTCTCATATATATAGATGACTTCACTATTTTTTTCTAAATCAAAAGATGATCATTTTCATCACCTAGAAAGGGTCTTCCTAAAATTTCAACAATTCAAGATTTCTTTAAGTCCCAAAAAATGTGTTTTCAGCATACTACAAGGCAAGCTTCTTGGATTTGTGGTATCAAAGGAAGGAATAGCCATAGACCCTGAAAGGGTAAAATCTCTAATGGAACTACCACTACCAGTCAGCCAGAAGGGGCTATAGTCCTTTCTAGGAAAAATTAACTTTGTAAGTTGTTTCATTTTGGATTTTATTGGATTTGCAAGACCTATCATAATGATGTTAAAAAGGGGCTTAACATTCATATGGACTCCCAAAGGTAAGCTTGCATTTGAAAAAATAAAGGTAGCTATCTTCATAGCTTTGGTGTTAGCTAGCCAAGACTTCTCCAAATATTTCCTACTCTATGTCGATAGTGGCGAACACAACATAGCTTTGGTGCTCACTCAAAAGGATAAGGGAGGAAGTAGAGAACACCTCATAGCATTTCATTTTAGGACTCTCAAGGGATATGAAACTATGTATAGATTTGTTGAAAAATAGGCCTTTGCTATTATCAAGAGCCTAAAGAAATTCCAACATTTGGTGTTGGCCAATAGAGTCACAATCCTCATTGCCCGTCCTAGGGTTAGGGAATATATTACTAAAGGTTACATAACCGAGAAGAGAGTCAATTGGATCACCAAGGTCCTAGAATACGATGTGGACATTAGACCAACCAAGATGGTTCGAGGGAGAGGTCTTTGTGAATACCTCATGCAAGAATTTGGCTCCCAGAAAGAAAAGGAAACTAAACAGATCTATACAAGCTAGTTCGAGTCTCATGAATTGTGGGTGGTTGATCATATGTGATTCATGCAGACTCGAAAATACCAAACTAGCATTCCACCTCAAAAAAGACACTACTACTAATTTCAAGGCATTAAGTATGTACTAATTAAGGGGATTTTATTTAAAATAAATTACAATGGAGTTCTTCTCCATTGCATAGGCAAGCCACAACTGAAAGGATTCTAAATGAATTCCACAATAGTCCTTTTTGAATCCATGCATGCAAGGAAAGAAATGCATATGAGTTGTAGAATATGAATGGAAATGTATAAGATATACTGGTAAATAGTATTCATCTAAAACTATTCAATTAAAGTACACACACATTCATTAAAAATTTACAGTTATGTACCATATGTAATTTTTTTTTTAAATATGTTTTTTTTGTGAATAAATCCTTGATAGTAAACATATGAATAGTAGAATGTATTATATTTTGTATTGATTGAAACTATTTACAATATAATATGTGTATCAACCCTGAGGCTCTGAGAGAATTTTGAAACCTTCTCATTCAAACCTAAAAAGAGATACATCTTCAAAAATGAAAAAAGATGGGGTGACCCAAAAATGGTAGTGGAAATTAAAGCCTCCATTTGTCACAATAGTCAAAATGGTGTTTCTTCAAAAAAATTTCAATAGGGTAGTAAAGGGGTTAACAACACAAAACAAACATTGGCACGACATAGACCTCAATCCTCGATACCAAGGCTATAAATGAGGAACTCAAAGTGATTCTTATAATCAAGCCCATAAATGCACTATACATCATATTCCCTCATAACGAAGGAGGCCATAGGCTAGGATAGTATGTGATGCCTATCAAGGTCCATAGTTCGAAAGTCCATGAGAAAGGGCAACCAAGGCACTACTTCCTCATAATTGATGGGCCTCTGAATATTTATGGAAGATGGAATTCTAGCACTAGGGATAGCAACTTGCACAATTTTTCCTAGCCTGTCCAAGTATGTTGAATCAAACATAGCATGGCACAAATCTATAATCTAATGCTCGGGGCTCAGAAATGTCACAGTCCAGCAAGGACACCACAAACCTAGAAATTTTTTTTGAGTTGCATTACAGCTACTTCTTATCCTTCATGTAATTATTTTTGAGCACCCACTTAAATGCCATGATCATGAGGCAGCCATTTTTCCCTATCAGGTGTTTAATCCTCTCATTGCTAACTTTTCCTATAAAAGAGTTATGCAGCTTTCAGATCAAGAGCTAAATTAGGGTACCTAGGCTAGTCATGATGGCAATGAGCATTCTACACACTAGAAAAATGGAAAATGCAATGGGAGGAGCTCACTAACTCAAATGCTAACTCATTGAATTTTTCACTAAGTTGATATCGCTATTTATAGAAAAGTGTGCATCAAAGATCTCAAAAAATATAAAACCTATCTTTTGTTGGGTGGTGATGAATTTTTTTTTAAGGCACTAAGATGTGAGGAATAAAACATATGGAGGATCTTAAAACAATATTTAATAAATTAATTCAAGCATTGGGAGTAAATGCTCACATTTACCAAATGCTACCATGTGTCCATCATCATCATCATCATCAATGCCATCCTTCTCGCTTATGCGAAAAGACATTTCTTAAAGAGCTAAACTCTACTAAACTAAATGAAAATATATTTTTGAACTACGCTTCCATCTCTCAAAGCATGCTTTCCATTGCTAAAGGCAAGTTTCCCATCACTCAAGGATTATTTGTGAAAAGGGCGGCGTAAGGAATGTATTAAATATATTCTCAAAACAAAGTTGAAATTCTCAAGGGATATAGATCCCACTCCACACATATCACCTCGCTAGAAATACTTCATGAACTATTGGTAATAAAATAAAATTACTGCATGTATGTGTCAAGATTGAATGCACCCAAAAAGTGGTTTTTGCTAGGTATTGAAACTATCAAGCAACTACTGCTACGAAGATTTTTTCTACAAATCCTTCTAGGAATGCAACAATAGTGGATGCATTATCTTCTAGTCAATAGGTGGGAGTCTTATCTATGAGACCACGCTACACCAACATCTTTGGAAAGGCTTCGTATGCTAGTGCCCCAGTGCTAGATGACAGGATTTTTGTGCATACCAAAACCATACAAGAAAGAAAATTTTTTAATGATGAAGTGGTTAAGGATTTTGTTGATAATATTTATGACCCAAATTGCATGTAAACCCTTAAAACCTTAGGGAAGGAGCAATGAAAATTGTTCGCTAATGAGTCAACCGAGGGATTTGCAACATGACTCTAGTATTATGGTTTTCCACAATTCATATTTCCCTCCATGCATCCATGCCCAAAGCCAGTGGATGCATGTGTGAAAAGGCTCATTAAAGAAACATTGGTTATCAGTGGCAACAGGTTGAGGGTTACCATCACCATGTTAGCCATCTAGGATATGGTGTGCATCCTTATAAACTAGGATGTCAAGAGATTCCAATGTAGAATAATGGAATATTTATAGAGAGCCAGAGATGAGCAATTAAAATTCTATATGGATCAAACAAATGAGAAGCCAGATGGAAATGAACTCGTCTTCCCTCTAGCACATAGAAAGTTCAAATTAGATGTGTAGGTTTTTTTCTCAATCTTAGCTTATATTTATAGTTTAGAAGATGAAAAAAAGGTTTATGAGTGGCAGGCGGGCTTGGCCTTCATGGTGAAGAATGAAAGAAGCCAAAAGTAGTTTGATTTCATCAAGGAAATAGAAGACAAGATGGTGGAATGATTAATAAATTATGGCACTGCTTTTCAATTTAGGTATTCTTCTTTTCTAGTACACTTTATTTTACATCAAAGCCCTAAATTATTCAATGGTCATTTTCCACTTAGTAGGTTTGATGCAATACAATTATACAAGCTAGTTTCATCATGGACCCATGTGCTTTATAGCACATGGGATTATTATTCATTTGTTGATTATTTTCTACAACTGGTGCTCTTGGATTTGTCTCTATGGCCTCCAAGTTGGTTTTCACCTGAAGCTTTAGAATGGATGAAGAGCCATTGGACCACGATGGATTATTTTCTAGGAGTTGAGTTTTCTTTCATTAGATATCATGGTTTTATTGAGTTTCCTTTTAGGCTCCCTAAATTTGTAATAGACAAGGCCTTCACTTTTGAGTCATGCCATTAGGAAACCATTATCAAAAAAGCCTATAGCAATGGGAGGCATACAAATGCACTTTAGCCACTTACCCTTACCATTGTAAAAATTCAAGTAACACTTGTGAAAAGGGAGGAACGAGATGTGTTGACTAGAAAGTTTCCTCTTCTGGGCCTAGTCCTCATTTGTGACACATGGAGGTACAATCTTGTGGGACATCGACTGTAAAACATGAAGAGCAAGAATATTTTGAGTCAAGGAAGAACCCAACAAAAGAAAGGAAGGAGGTCTACATTGACCTAGCCTTTATACCATATGTACGAACCCCATGGCTCAACTTCTATGTTTGAGTGGTGGAGTTTTGGCAAAGCATCTAGATGGGAAAGTCCCTCAAAACATAGCTAAAGCATTTGGGATGGTCAGAAGATGGTTGATTTCTAGAAATACGGGAAAGAAATAAAATTTACAAGTCTCTATATGGAGAGGTTAAACCAAATGATGATAATTTCAATAAAATCTACATCACTGAGGTTGGATCTGATAATATTAATCCTAAATCAGATCAATAAAGCAAACAAGAGCATGCACTAGTTTTCACCCCTCCATCTCAAGCACCCTACACAGGCAAGGATATGGGAACATGATCAAAATACAAATAATTGTAGATGGCATCCTTTGACAACCCTTCACCAAGGAGAAAGAGGAGTTAGAGGTCTCCAAAAGGGTCTCCCATAACTCCAAGAGACCAAGGTTCATTAGGATTAGTCACTAAAGAATTTGAATCAACCAATGCATCTCCTATAAAGAGGAGGAGAGTCATATACTTGGGAAGATTAGGAACATGATACAAAGAAGAAGAAGAGGTAGAATTTATTCCACTAGGATTTTCGGCTTCGACAACCCAAGTAAGTTTTGCACCCACCCTCCTTTCTTCAACTACGTCTTTGGTTGGTGCTCCCCTTTCATCTACAAAGGGAAATATTCCATCCATGGACTCCAACATCCTTGTTTTGAATACACCCATGGTTGTATTTAACAATGAATCCCATGAGGAAACCCCATGCGTAGAGCATGCATCTTCCACTTCTACTGCAATTCACTCTTTAATTTCCCTATCAAGGGCACCAATTATAAACACTAATTCCCCCATTTAAGTTTTGTCACCTACTTCCAAACCTATGTCCCTTTCTTTGCCTACTTCCCCTTATACTTTGATGGGTGTTTCCCCTTCCCAATCCATGTATGGAATTCCACCCTTTTCAATGCTAACACTTTCTTTTGCTTCCCCACAACCTCAACTAGTCAAAGCTTTTCCTTCTATCACTCTCTATAGTCTCCTTGTTGGTGTCTTGCTAAATTCACACAAATTATTGAATCTCCATAGAGCCTCCATACTCATACTGAAGTAACCAAGCAGGCCTGACAAAATCACAAGTGGAAGTTATAGAAAAAGGACACAACAAATCCAACTACCCAAAAGTTTGAGGCTTGTTTTGATGGAGAGTTGAATGCGCTATTAATTGAATCTATGAGGCCATTAGCATCCAAACCCAAAGGAGAAATGCAGTTCAAAGATTATGACATCAGAGCCATGGGTCTCAATTTGAGTGAGACTCTTCCACCTGACAAAGTGGTCTTGGCCAAAGCAACTCAGAAGGTGGTCTATACTGACTATGAGAAAATGGACAATAAATTGATAAAACACGAGGTAGAGTTGGAAAAAATAAAGAACACAATGGATAGGCTACAAGAAGAAATTAAAAGAAAGGATTTGGTGGTAGCTCACTTAAGACAAATGCAGGGTCAATAGGGTGATGCAACTAAGTTGCTTGAAAAGGCCTAAAGTGAGAGAGATCAACTTGATGCCATGGTAGAAAGATTGAGATACGAGATTGTGGTCAAGCGTGAAATGGCTGCGGAGCATAAACAAAGGGAAAAGTAGTTGGAAAGAAATATAGCCAGAATGAACATCATATATAATGAGTTGCAAAAGGTGCTACAGGAAATAGATTGAGAAAAGGAGGACATGCTAGATAAATTGGCTAAAACCTCTGATGACCTTCAAGAGGTCCGAGCAGGAAAGAGAAAAGCAAGAGAAGCAAGGTGTTGAGTCTACTTTAAAATTTCATGATGAAGAGATGGAAAGTAGTGCTCAAAAACTTCAAAATCTCTCCAAGAAAGGAATCAATTAGAAGAAGAATTGAAGGCTAGTGAGGTCTAATTCTAGTATGAATTAGACACAGTGTACATAGGGATCCGATCTTCTCCCAATGCTTAAAAAGTTAATATCTACCCACTATGATAGGATCAAAGTTGCGGTGGTAGCTTTGAAGCTATTTTGCACTTTTTATTAGATGCATAGGAGTCAAACACAAAAATTAAATCAACATTCAACCAGATTCTCCACACAGTCACTCCCTAAGCTAAGGAATTTATAGCCTTGATCACATGACTATGTAAGGTGACTGAAGAAGCCTTAAGAGATTTCAAGATCCCTGACCAAAGAGCATCTACAAGGAAAGAAAACAAATTCATCTTATGCAAAAAAATTGCAAAAAAAAGCATAAATTATCAGGCGATATTTGATATGAAAGTTAGTGAGATTAGAGAAGAATTCAAAGTTTTGCTCCAATCTAAATTACCCACCCTATTCTCACAAGACAAAGGAGTGTTGGAAATAGAACAGATCACCAATGTAATCAAGCTTTGGATCCAGGATTCCACAACACTCAAGAATTTGAGCCTATCACCCATAGTAGAGGAGATGAAGAAGGAAATTCTTTCCCTCTCCAAACTTTACTATTGCATTGGAGTTGTTTCATCAAGGTGGGGAGGAGTTTCTTTTAGAGAGGTCCTTAATCTTGATCAGTCCTATGAGACATTGCATGTTCTCATCCCACCCACTGATGGAGAATGGGAGACCCAACACACCACCTTTCCTAAACTCTAAAGATAATTTTATATCTAGGTTTGCACCTTTGCAAGTGAAGGCCCCCTGTGAGTCACCAGAACTATGAAGCTAAATTTTTCCTTTAATGATTTTCATCCCTTGCAGCTATCCATTTGGCCTTTACTTATTTTCCATGTTAAGATGACTTTGTTCCCTGAAGGCTAAAATATATTCATGCTAAAAAGCACACAATGCACCATGTTGTGGCTACATGTATTTTATTTATATCATATTCCTTTCAGGCCTAGACCAGTACACATGTCAACTCGATGGTGATTTCCTTGAAAGAATTCTCAAAAATTATAAAATTACCTCCCAACTTTCCACATTAGCCATCTCATTGGGTAGTCCATATCTTTTGTGAATATAACTCATTTGGGTAGAGTGTGTTGGATGGTGTGGCAAATTTCTTACTTTCTATAGTAGACTATTGGGGTGGTGTCAATTTTCTTCATAGTTGATCAATCAGATTTTTCCAGGCTATGTTGAGATATGATTATCTTCTAATAGCATATCTTCGCAGAGCTTCTACAGGATTTGGAGCTATTAATGAAACAACTCAGACTTTATGAGCAAATATTTTTGTGATCCAATCTAGTCCTAGATCGGATTGCAGTCTATAAACTAAAAAAAGTCTCGCATTGTTTCTCCTCTACTAGTTTTGGCGGTGGCTCTCCCTCCTATCTATTTAAAGGAATTTGTTGCAAATAATAAAAGATATTTTGAATAATCTTATTCAAGAATTATGTTATGAATCTTCAAAAGAAGATAGTTTTTAGGGAGTTTTTAATTTCTTAGTGATAGGATAATTTCACAGAGCACTATTCACACTCTCTGGCATGTTATAATTGTTGAGATTACTAATTAGATTAGTATTCGACCTTTGTTTTCAATTAATTTATTGCAAGAATTGGATATGTTAAGAAGAAATCTCTGGAATTGTGCATTTTATGGCCTTTATCATGAATTTCTTTTCAATATATCATTTATGTTGACAACATAGTGTTAAAGCCTTACGTAGATAGTTTGGATGATTATTTCACATGTTATTAGCTTTTATGTTTGATGCTATCTTTCAGAAACTAGATCATGTTCATTATACTCTTTCATTTTCTTTAAAAGATATGTTATTTTTCATACTATGATGTAAGAGTGAGAGGGTTTTGTAAAGATCCAAATATTCTTGTTGGTCTTTGGGGTTTCTTATTTTTGTCAGATATTAATGGATGCTTCCTGTAGTGATATTTGAATGACTTATCTTTTCTTTCTCTAGCCTTAGTTTTTTTTTCTCTTCCCAATAATGAAGGTTCTATGGCATTTTATGTCTATCTCATCAATAAGGAATTGTTAAGTTTTTGAAATGTTGTAAAAGCTTTGGAGCATCACCATTTTTTATGTTTTTCCTAGCATTTCTCTTTCCCCTTCCCTAGACATAAAGAAGGGTCAACTTTCTTTAAAAATATTAGAGGTCATTCAGTGAGGTACAATTTAGTCCCCCACTCATTGAATTTCCCATAAGGTTGTTTGAAGAGGCACAATTTTTTATGATCAACAAGTACCACTAATTAGATCACTCAATATAGTTGAAAAAATATGGAAATCCCCAACCAATGTGTCTTTATGGGACATTCTAGCTATTATGCGGAAAAAGTCTTTACTTTGGGATGCCTTGGGAAAATAGAAGTAGAATTCAAAACCAAGCACAACATCGATGTATAACCAAGAAAATGGTAAAAAGTTAGACCATGAGCCTTAGTCTTGATGTACCACAACATTTGTAAATATCAAAGAAAAATTGACTAGTAATGATGTATGTAAGCCAAAGCCTACCCCCTTTTTCTTAGCCATCATTGAGGGGGACAAATTATTGTATAAAAACATGATAGATTATGGTGCTAGTACCACACTCATACCAAAATTGGTGGAAATTTCCTTGGATTTAAAAGATGAGTACATTTATAATGCAATTATATAGTTAGATGAGAAGAAGGTCTCAACCATAGGCTTAATAAAAAGCCTTTCATTGATCCTGTATTCATCTCCTAGCTAGACAATTGTCTAGGAGGTAGTTGTGATTAACACTCCTCCCATTTTTGGAATATTTCTATCAAGGGACTTCACTTCCAAAATCGGGGGATACTTAACTCCCAATTGGTCCCATCTGATATTAAGAATTAAGCATGACAATTTTTTAAAAATATTATCAAAACCACTACACGTTGAACACATTGCAGGAGATGTGGTAATGAATTATGAACCTACACATACATCCATATCTAAGAATGAGATATATTGTGTGGAAATGTTATAAGATGAGGAAGTGATCAGTGATTGGACCATTGAAGAGGATTTCTTGATAAATCAATTAATAGAGTTTGACCCTTTCGGTAACTTCCATGTGACTTTCCTAGGAATGTATGTAATCTATGATGAATAAAATATGGATATAAATCTTTTGCAAGCATAGCCATGAAGGATTAATGTCACCCAATAGGAGTGTCATTTTATTCTCTCCTAAATTTATATACCCTATCATAACACATGGTTTTAGCCCATACCCTCAATAATCAATGTTAGTGTAATATTTATACTTTGGATATATTTATCATATATAATATTACACATAGTATCTTAGGTTAAATATAGAGTTATAATTAGGATATAATTTTCTTGATTTTAGTTTCTTATTTTATCATATATGATAAGATAGTTTTTTTATGTTTTTCTACTTTATGTGAAATCTCTATATTATGGAATCATTTATTTTATAAATAAGGAATTACATTAATTACATAATCTTGCGGGTTTTTATATCTCTTTTATGGAGAATAAATATTGTAGGTATCCTAACTCTCATGTATGGTATTAGGAACTCAATCTAATCCATCCTTCAACATTTCCTTCTAGTTCACCTTATCCTAAACTCTTGCATCAGTACATCCAAGATCTATTGAGAACATATATGCATGATTTTCTAACGAAGCTACTTAATATAAAGGTAATACACTATGTGAAACTATGAATCATGCTTTAGTGAAATAACTTATTGATTTATGAGAATCTCCTCATGTGGCTTCCTCACAAAATATTTTTTCTACTCTCACGATTTGTGTTATGCCACCAATTTTTATTGGTAATAACGCATATGAATATAATTAGGAAGAGATAAATTATTATTGGTGAAGGAAATTTCAATAATTTATTGTGTGTTCCTTATTTATCCCATAATCTACTTTCCATATATCAAATTAATCATAGTGGTGTAAAGAAAATAGTAAAATTCACACTATATATAGTTATCCTTAGATATTTGGATAACACAAATATTATTGCTACAAGGTTGGTTCATCACAAATCATTTTAATACACTTTAATGATGGCTTCTTTGGTTGTTGATCACACTTGTGTGAATACCATTTCTAAAGATAAATTTTTTATCTTAATCTTTTGATACTTGCTTCTTCTTCTTTTTTTTCTAGATTAGTGCCATTAGTTCTCCTCCATGTCCTTAATTTTAAATTAGTTCTTTGTTAGTTCATAAATATATTATGTTCTCTTTTGATTTTATGGTGTGGGATGATTATTAAACATGTATTTCAAATTTATTTATTAAGTCTCACATTACAAATATCGAGGAAACTAGTGATGGTTTATATTTCCTCTTTGATGATATTCATGACACTTTGGCTATCTGTACTATCTTGTCTTTATATACATATGATTATAACCTTCTAGTTTGTCTTGATTTTTCACAATCCTTGATTACACATGGTGTTACTAATTTTACTATGGAATCTTCAAATTTTGACATGTGGATAAGGATATTATTTTTAGAGGAATTCATTTTGAGAATTCCTATTTCACAAGTTCTTCAACATCCCCCATTGGAGTTTCTTCTCTAAAAGGGAATAAATTTCATTTTAAATAGGTGGATTAGTCTCTACATTCATATTCAAGCATCCTCTTTTGGTGCAAGATATTTGGTAGTGATGTAGGATTACATAGATTCTATATTTACCTCTTAAGTGGAGTTATTGATTGTATATTTGTAATGGATGAAGGAACACAAAGACCACTGAGAGGGGGGGTGAATCAGTAGGCTACAAATTTTAACTTTCTAAGCAATGTGACAATAAACACTGAAAGAATAAACTAGGAGAAAAAGGAGGCAACTAAACCAAACACACAAAATTCATCCCACAAAACAAGATGTATGAGGAAAAACCAAAGATGGGAAAAAACCTTGATGAGAATAGTTGCTAGAGGTAACTACTCTAATCTAGCCTCAAAATGAAAATGATTTATATTACAATGTATGGGCACCAACCCAAAGGAACACCAATTCCAAGTTTATGAGCACCAAATCAAAGGAGCTTATACCCCTGATCTGAGCACCCACATAGATGATTATACAATGAGAGATTTTTTATTACAAATTTTGTATCATGTTACAAATGAACTTTTGTAAATCAAAATAGATTTTTTCACTTATGTTAACTTGTTTTCCTCAAACAACTACTAGTCTTCTATCACCAAAAAACTCATGCAAGTATTCTTGCACTTACTCTACAAGAATCTATAATCTACATATACATATTAAGTCTCTGCAAAAATAACATATGCCTTCACACACTTCTGCAATAAATAAAAACATACTACACTTAGAAATATGCATACTCTATTTTTACAGTCATTTGATCTCTTTTCACACCTCTCTGCTCTCCACTCATACCAATTGTATTTATTTTCACACACACACAGGAAGACAAAAAAATGAATAGAAACCTTTTTTATAAATCACTCTTTCAGAACCACAAAATTCTCTAGCCCTAAACAAATATTCAAATATTTTTGCAACTTTCTGTCAGTAACTTTCTGACTTTTCTACAACAATTTTTTGCAAATATTTGATATATTCCTATAGCAATATGCCTGTTAATTTGAGACATCTTATCTTAGTCATCACAACTTTTGAATCTACCATAATATTCTTTATCAATTTGCTATGATTGCAAAAGATAAAAAAACCTAAATCTTATCTTTTTCTTGTTCTTCCATCTGCAAGTTTTTAATACTCTTCTTGAGCAATTGAAAGATTCAATGCAACTTCTTCTTTTTAGAATGGCTACCATGAATTTAAAAATGCTTCTTTTGTATTTGAAAAATCATAAATATCATATTTCTTTTACATCAATTTTCACTAGTTCAATTGTAGCTTGCAAATCTGATTGCAATGTCTAATCTACAATAAATAACTTTATCTAGGGAATCCCTAGAAACCAAAAACATTTGAATATACAATGCTACTATAGAAGGAAAATTCATCGCTAAGAAAAGAATGATTAAAATATGATTTTATTCGACCCAACCGAAAGCAACTCAAAAGCTAGGAAAGAATATTTAAAAAGGAAAAAAATCTGATAAGCATCAATCAAGGGTAACTGACTTGCTGAAAGAGGTGTTGAATTTATGGTTTAAACCATCATACCTTATGCAAACAAAATCTTCAACTTAGGGTTAAATGTATTGCATATTATCCTATAGTTTTCAAAACATTTGAGCACTGATAGTAGTAAATCCAATCTTCTATAGCTGCACACAACAAAACTCTATGCATACATAAACCCTAGTAGGATAAATAATGAATTAATCTACCAAATCTCCACATAATCACTAATTCGTCATTAGTCCATAAACTATTTTCCATGTGTATGCCATGTCAATATTTTGTAAAGCTATCTTTTTGCATATTTAAATGTTGACTAGCATTGAATTTGATTTAAGTTGTTAAGTGTTTGTCACTATGAAGCTCCTATCGCTATGCAGTTAGCTTCTTGTCAGATGAACTGCACACTATGGCTCACACTACTATAGTTACAAACCAGGAGGTGTCTATAACTATGCATGTTCTTGTAGCTACATACAAACAATTATATACCATGAGTTGACATCAATTGAAATCTAATGCCAACCAACAAAACTCAATGCCAATAATGGATTCAATTCTATGGAGTCTTAGTGTTTGAGTCCTTCTTCCATCACATGTATATTCATATTTTCTTCTCTCTTTTGTAGAGGAGATTTCTCCCATTGTAATTTTCTCCCTTTCTCCTCTTATGGAAGATTTTATGTTTATAAATGGGGACCTGTTGTTCCTATAGCACACATGCCCTATTCCGAAAGGGGACCCTCTATTTTTTTTCCTTCATTGGCTCACTTTTTCCTTCCTCTCATTTGGGTATGTGCAGGATCATGGTGGGTCAAAAAGTGGCGATATGATGGGTATGTGTAGGGTATGTGGCTGATGACTTTTTTTTAACCCAAAATTGATGAAATGAAAAGGGTTTTTAAAAGAGATTCTCAGCTTTCCACCAATATAAATTATACATTACTTTGAATTTAATAAATTATTATTATTCATTTTCTATTTGAATTACGACTAAAGTCCTGATTGGTAGGCTGATTGAAAAGCATCTATAGCTTTCAAACGGTATCACATTTTTTGAATCCAAAACATGCATCACATTCTATGCTTCACATACTATAGGATTAAGAAGAAAAAAAATTGAATTTCATGAAGTTTTGACCAAGTTAAGGTGGTTAGACATAAGAGTTTTTATATTTTTTTAAAGTTGTAATAAAAAATCATAATTAATTATTTACTTGAAAAAAAATACAAAAAAATGCATCACATTGAGACATGAGCCCTCTACTTATATCTAAAATCTTATTAAAAAAATATTATCATTTTATTGTGGTTAGGGTGGTTAGACAGACACCTACTTCTTATTTTTCTTTAAAATTTAAGTACTATTGTATTGAAATTTCAAATTTTCACCAAATATATATATTTTTATTTAAATAAACCTAGTAGTTTAGAAACTACATTCAATTTTCTACATATTCTATTCTTACATATTTTTGAAATAATATAGATAACTTATTCAAATTTTTACATCAAGTTGCCTAACTCTGATTTTTTCTAAATTTTTTGCCACTTAAGGGCCTATTTTTTCCATGATGATCCCGCACATACCCATTTTGCGTGTCACCCTATTTTGATTCCTAAGTGTTCAAGTAATCCCAAAGTTGTCATCTTAAGTTGACCAAGTTCAATCCCCCCAAAAAAATTCCTAGGTACTTTTGCTTTTGTAGGTCTCCACTAGCAGTTATCCCTTTTCTTTCAAAACTAGCATCTTTTTCCTTGTGTCGGTCTGATCTTGTGGGTTCCCCTAGTGGGATTCTATTTTTCCTTCACCATTTTAGTAGTGGCCAACTTAGGGCATCCACCCACATGGTGGGACCTGCATCCCCTATTGCCACCCCTTTGCCAACCTTTTGAACAACGATCAACTGGCTCCCTTTCGCACTACAGGCTTCAACCTTCCTACCACCAACACTTTAAAAAATAGTGCCCAACTACCTCATTGGTTGTCGTATGGGAAATTAATATGGGTCATTAATGGTGAATTTCCTATAAATAGCAAGATCGCCCTGCCATTTTCATATCATCAGTTAGAAACTTGTAAGAGCTCTAGCTAGCCTTCACCGCCTTCACGCTTGCATAACCCTTTGGTTGATTTCAAGCACACATTCATTGGATTCTTCAATAAGTTTTTGTGGGATTCTTAGGTAATTTTTCCATCGATGCCCTAGCTGCATTCTTATTAATGGGTTTTGTGAATTTGCTAAATCTTGAAAGAAAACACTAGACTTTCCTTAGGTAGACAATTAAATGTTGAAATTTGTGCCCACCCATTTCAAGAAAACTAATAAAATCATCCAAAATCAGCCTATTCAAACCTTACATAACTTAAACCCTTGGTTGTTGTTCTTCATAAGAGTGTTCATGCCTCTGTGGCCCACAAATCTCCTTTCACTGCTATGATCTCAAGAATGAACTCAGAGCCTTTTCCCTTGGTGGGCTCACATACATAGGCAGTTGTTGTCCATGCACCGTCATTGAGAAACTAAGTAAAAATGAAGATCCAAGGGTCCCTGTAGGTTTTCCCTTGTTGGATTCGACCTGTGGGTGTCCCTTCCTGACCTGTGATTTCCCAACTGCTATCTAACACTGGCATCCCACCTTGTGGGACCTAGAAAGATTACATCTTCCAACCCTATTATTAATTGAAGTATCCTTTGCGGGTTGTTTCCCATGGACTTCTATTGCCCCACCATCACCATTCACTTTACCTTCATTCATGGCCAAATTGAATCTCCTTTGTACACCATGGATCCTGCGCTCTCCTTCAAACTCTAGGAATGCTCGAAGTAAATCTAAGTCCTGATTTCATTCTGGGATGGGCCTTGCAGGAGTCCATCCAAGAGCCACCCCACTCTCATCGTCATTTGTGGAACAACTGATGACCTACTTCCATGCAGCTTGCAGACCTTTACCTTATAGTTCCCCATGGGCTTCCACCAAAAAATGGCTAAGTGAAGATGCATTGTGGGTAGTTCTTTGCAGGCCACTACCTGTGACCCACTATTTCTTGACCACCATTACAAAATGGCCATGCCTTGCCATCTTCCCGCAGGATAGAATCATAGCTCCCTCCTATTGTTTAGTCCTTCACAAAAAAAGTGATCGATGCTAGAGCCCTCTTCAGACTTTCCTATGTGGGTTGCATATTGTTGGACACCATCTCATCTCCGCCATTTATAAACGGCCATCCCTTGGCAACATTTTGTAGCTTTCTTCCCACATCACCCGAAAGCACTTAAACCTCAAAAGTTGAACTCAAGAAATCTAAGCCACCTATAGATCTCATAATGTGGGGATCCCTTTGCAGGATTCCTCTTGTAGAATATCATTTCTAAATAGGAAGGCTAGAAATGATCTTGATGGCTCTTTCCTCTGCATCCTTTGAGTCAGCATTAGCAACATGATCAAACTAACACATCTAAGGACCTCGTAGATGAATAAAAACATGCATGACTACGTTAATGCCTTGATCGACCCTTGAATTTCAAATACAGAAAGTTGGATGCAGGTGGCCCCTTGTGGACTACCACTACTCCAGAGCTGTTTCATCCTAGGTTACTCTGGACAACTGCCATCCCTGGGAAACCCACACCCTTGGGCCCAGATCCTCATAATTAGCCCTAATGAGTGTTAAATGATGAATTTTAATGGATTTTATGATCTTTAATGATGGAATTTTTGATCTGAACCTTGTTTTTGGAGGATTCCACTAATTTTTCCTCATTTTTTTAATATGAATATTCTTATTGCATCTATGTCAACAGGATTTATGGAATTGGGTGTGGGACCATCGAGAGCGTCCTCAAAGAAAGAGAAAGGAAAGAATATCACCAAGATACCAATAGGAAAAGAAGACAAAGTCCAAATGAAATATCAATTCTAGGGGGTGGATATCACCTCCATGATCACTTCTGACTAGAATAGGATCTTAGACACCAACCTTGGACATATAGATATAGATGAGTTCAAGTAGAGGGTCATAGTCAACCCAACCATCGATAATGCTAGGAAGATTAGAAGAAGAAGTCTTGCCAAAGTAGTTGGATTTCCACCCACTCTAGTGGCCCTAAAATTGGTAATGAGATGTAGAGAATCCTACCATGGAGGTAGGCAGAAAATTATTGATCATAAAAGGTAGAGTACTAGCAAAATTTCAGCCAATTCCATAACTGAGACATTCCACATCCCCACATTTGATCCTATGGAAAAAATAGAGAAGGGGTATGCAAAAAACATGTACAAGGTAGATCCCCAAGGTTGAAAATTTTTGATCAACCAACATTGGTTAAAAGAGAAGAGGGGTAGTGCCACTAAGGTGCCCCAGGAGTTATTTCATAGTGATTTCTATGAGGATTATCATGATCTATTGACTCTCTTGAGCAAGGTGATCGGTATTCCTACTACTACTTATTTTCAAGAATGGAAGTTCTACTTTACTGAGGAGATCATTAAAAGGAAAATGAAGTTTCATTGGAAAAAAATGATCAGTGACAACCTGCACAGTTAGCTATTGGTCTTAAAGAATATGTCACAGTTTTATATGACTTCCTACTTGGTGTACCTTTTGGCAGTGTTGTTCCCATACAAGGGACTATTTTTTGCTTAGAGTCCAACTCCAGGAAGGGAGCTAAAAGTGTATGATAAATATCAAAAAATGCAATAGAAGAGCTTCAAGGAGTATCATAGAGTGAATGATGCCTTTATTGGGCATATAATCAAACTTCTTGGAGGAGACATCGAAAGGAGAGTTTCACATAGTGCTTGTGTGTTCATTCACAAATTTAGGTACTTCTTCATATAGTTCCTAAAGTTTACTTATATCAGAATAGAGGGCTTCTATGAGAGGCCTTACAAGCTACCTTGGTACCTGAATGATCAAATGATCATACTAGAAGTATCCTGGAAGTTACATAATCCTCATACTCTATTGAGCGATAAGCCTAGGGTAGGAATTCCTTACCCTCTCACGTTCGGTCATGGAATGTATGCTATTCTTGAATCCCAATGCATGGAATAGTCAGAGAAGGAAATAGTGGAGTATAATTTGAACCTCCAGATAGCTAGACCTAGGATGGATCCATACAAAAAACTAAAGAATTTTTTCATAAAAAATATGCCCACCTGCCCCATATTGAAGACTTTTAGGAAAACTGCCAAGATGATAAGGAGGTACACATGTGGCACTACATGTGTATGATTGCTCAATTTGTAAATTCAACCAATGTATTTTCGGTACCCGATCAAATTGTGGAGGACGAGGACACCATTTTGGATCCAAGAATTGATGTTGTGGCTAACTTTCCACTACCACTCATTGACTAGAATGAGGAGGAGGTCAATGACCTTGATAGTTTTACTAAGTTGGTAGAGAATAAAATAAGTTATAAGGAGTTACACTAACCTATGGTAAACTTGAAGATGAAATTGAGAGAGAGACCAATAGTGGGGTAGCTACCATTCCAATTGAGGAAACCCCAAAATATCCTCCAACAACACAATTAAGGAAGAGGAAGGAAGCATCATAGTGGCAACCTAAGCCTAAGGTCTACTCAAGGAATCCTATAGAAGGGGAGTCCTCCAAAAAGTTGAAGAAGTTAGGATGGTTTACTGAGATTCCCACTATTCAAGAGGACCCTCAACATGAAGGAGAAGAAGAGGCTGAGTCTCCATGGTCACCACCTAATGCCTCTATTCCTACTAGTGCTACCATCATTGCTACTACTCCACCTCCCACATTTCAGACACTGCTAGTCTCATCCCTGCCCACCATGGACATCTCAATCCACTTGGCTTCTACCTCACCTATAGCCCGAATTATAGTGAAAGATTATGCCTCCACTGTGACCTCTCCATTATCATCCTCACCACTATCTCCTTCCACTACAATTCCCCTAGATGCTACAATAACTATGCCCTCTCTCACTCTACCAGAGGCCTTTGTGAGACATATGCAAAATATACCCATGGAGCTCTACGGGGTATTAATTAATCCTACACTACAAGCTATGATGACAGAAGCTACAGCTGGCCTCCCTATCCCTCCTCCAATAAAGCATCTGAAAATGGAGGCTACCATGCAAATATTAGGAGAAATGGAGAGACACTAGAGGGAGGCTGCCAAGGAGGTAGCTAAAGAATTTGAAGATCATTTTAAGGATGAATATTATGAGCACTCTAAATGTGGACTAAATGTGACTATATATGAGGTTTCCTATGAAGAGGAAAAGGAGTCATAGTCCTTAGAGGAAGATACATAAGAACTCAATGAAAGGTACATAATCGAGACCTCGGGTCAAGAGTTCAAAGAGGAGCTGCCCTAATAGCTCAAAGTAGCTCTCTAAGGAAAGGGATGATACTGGTGATAAAAAAAAGATGACAAAAGATCCTCCATTGGTTGGGTAAGATAAAGGACCTATTCAGGAAGAGGAGGAGATTGAAACAAAAGAAGAGGGAAAAGAATAACTTGAAGAAGAATTTGACCTTAGAAAGAGCCCTAATCTAGAATGCCATGAGCTAGAATACCATGAAAAGCTTGAGCAAGAAGTAGAAAAGGTGCCACAAATAGAGGGTGTCATCAAAGGAAACATAACCACTACTAAGATATTTAAGGAAAAGGTTATACTAATCCAAGACTTGGATGAGGAAGAAAAAAGAATAGAGCTCAAAGTCCCTGGTCATGAGGAAAAGCAGCCCCAACATGAACAAAGAGTGGAAGGTGATCATGAATCACCAAAGGGGGAGTCTCCAATGCATGATTGGTTGCAGAAGTAGCTACAAAACAAAGCCCCCATCCTCGTAGATCCAAATACCAAACTCATGGCTATCTTGGCACAAGCATAAATGAAGCCAAGAAAAGAGAAGAAGCCAATGTTTTGTTCCCATATAATAGTTGATGCATCTGGATTGAGGACCATGTAGATTGCCACCCCCGTAATAGACAAAGGAGAGGGGGTTAGTTACAATATCTCCACCATCAACTTGGGCACTACTAGGAGGGAGCAAAAAATAGATGATTTCTAGGGATCGATAGCCATGAAAGTTGAGCAAATGAACAAGGATCAATCCTCCAAGGAGGAACTGAAGGCACAAGTGGAAAACCTTGGCACCTACATTCAACAATGGGCATCCATAGAGGAAGAAAGTATGACTACATCCTCCACAACCCAGTTGCTTTCCCAAGTTGAACTCTGTAAGATGGAGAAAATGAAGAATTAGAGCAATGCTACCTCAAATTGGTTTAGACGGGTGCCATATAATGGTGATATGAGTATTGTTCATTCTGTCTGAATAGCTAATAAGTCTTGATAAGTGCATAAACAATTCAAGGGAAAAAAGATAATTTGTCATAACTTCCCTCAACTATATAGGATTACATATTCTAAGCTCGATCCCATCCTTAAAATTCCCGAAAAGACATGGGAAAAAGGGGCTAGCCCTAGTGAAGGAAAATTATTGGCTAGTGGAAATGTGGAAGATGGGCATGGACCACAAAAGAGATGTCCCAGAAAGAGTGCTACACAAATTAGAGCTTGACCTTGAATGGGTCAAAGAACTTAGGATGGCCAGTGAGGATTATCTAAAACTCATGACCAATTATGATATGCCCACTATGGAACTAGATCCAGAGAAGATTGTGCCACATTTCCACAAGAAAATGGAGCAAGGGGTAATAGATTTGTAAATGTTAGACTTCATGGATTTTTTTACTAGAGCCTTTTTCTAGTCATATTAGGTGATCAAGACCACACTAATGTGTACGAAGAATTGGGAGTTGATCATAGGAAGATCAAGAAAACTCAATTTCCAAGTGGTTCAATGGAATATGATGGAGTGGAATAAACTTCAAGCATTGATTGGTAAATTTTTAGTTTATGCCAATGTTCAGAAAAGTGAAGGAAATCCAATTATAGATGATGAGTTCCTAATAGTGTTGCTATAGCCAAAAGTGCAAACCACTACAAGATAAAAAGTGTTATAGTGTCAAGGCACTACAGGAAAAAATAGGGAAAAAGATAAAGAATGTATTTTATGTTAGTAAATTTTGGGGGTAGGTGAAACCATAGCTTGTAATGAATCTGAGCCATACAATGTAAATTAATCCTACCCATTCATTTGGTCTTTGGAAAACTATAAGTAGGGGCTTTCCACTCACTTGTAATTGTTGGGGAATTGGTTTAAAAAACATTTTGTAGTAATAGAGAGAAGCATTGCATAAATTTGGGTGTTTCTTTTGAGTTTGTTCATTATGCATTCATGATTCAACCTCTATGATAGATTTTGATTGTAGTTTCTTGAATGGATGTGATAATGGTGTTTGTTGTGATGGTATTTGATGAAATTTTATCCCATACTTTTGGGACTTGTTGATGACAATATGTTGTGTAAAGTTAGCCGAGTATTCTTCATTTCATTGTTGCAACTTAGTTCAATTGTATGTTCATGAAGTGAATGCACAATCTAAAAATCAGTAGACCTTAGGAGATTGCACAAGTTTTATGTAGTTGTAGGTTTCTCTTGGTCAAGAAAAGCCTAGTTTAGGAAGTCTATCTATCGTAGCAACCTCCATTGTCATTGTTCATTCATAGCTTAGATTTAGATCAACTCCCTCAACACTTTCCTCTTTTTCTATTTCTTTTAGTCCTTTGTTTGAATAGGTTTCCAAGCATCAAAACAATGGTAAATTTGATGAACATGATGAGTTTTAGCTTGCTATTTTTAGTCAGCAACCACTGTTCATTCATTTCCAACACTCTTAAAACTTCATTTGTAGACCCAACTTCCCATGCTTTGTAAACCATAAATATCACCCTATGCTTAGTAGCAAATCACATCAACCAACATAACTATTCCAAGCATTGTCATGACCTGACACCTGATAGACCTTGGGGTAGTGATCTGGAACTTGCTTGCATATTTCTACCTTTCAAGAGAGGTAGTGCACTTTTGCGCTGATTTTGTTGAGAAGGTGCAAAAACACCCATGAATAGGACCTAATTAATCATTGTTGTCAGGACCCATCCTTACTTTTTAGATTATGTGTGTAGTCTCACTAATTTGTACTTGAGGTAGTTTTTGTATAATATTTATACTTTGGACATATTCATGCTAAGTATAATATTGCACATAGTATCTTAAGTTAATTAGGGAATCATAATTAGGATATGATTTTTCATATTTTTAGTATTCTATCTATGTAATCATTCATCTTTTAAATAATTAATTGTATTGATTACAACAATTGTGTGGATTTTTTTCTCTCTAATGTAGAAGATATATTATATAGATCTTGAATCTAAGAATCAAATCTAAGGTAAAACTACTAGGAGAAAGAAGATCAAGTATCTTTGGTCTCCAGGATTGAATTGTGATGCAAGGATAAATCATATATAATTTGGTTTCATTATGTTATATGCTAAATAAAATAGGGTAAAATGGTTATTTTGATCTCCAAGATCACCTTTTGGTTTAAGGAGAGAAGATACACATCATATATCATCACCATAATAACACTAAAAATTTCATTTCCATGGAAAATAAATCTACAACTAGATGAGTGTAAAAAGGGTGATCCCTTCAAAATCAAACATAGAATAAATGGTGTTATTAGTTTTATCAAAATCCTTAAACAATCAATGAAGTAAAAAACCAATTTAGCACCAAGGGTTAGCAAGAAAACCAAAGAAAATGAGATAGTTTTTCATATACCTAAAATTAGTTGATATAAATATAAACAAAATGATATGAAAAGAAAATAAAATTTAAAAAAATTAAAAATACTGAATTAAGTGTTTTCGTGTTTATAATTAGTTGTTTGTAAAGGAATCGACTAATGTAGAAGATATTCTGATAGATTTAAATAACACACATCACCATAATAACACACAAAAGTTCATTTCCATGGAAAATAAATCTACAACTAGATTAGTGTAAAAAGGGTGACCTCTTCAAAAATGAAACATAGAATAAATGGTGTTATTAGTTTTATCAAAATCCTTAAACAATCAATCAAGTGAAAAAAAATTTAGCACCAAGGCTTAGCAAAAGAAACAATGAAAATGAGATAGTTATTCATATACCTAAAATAAGTTGATATAAATATAAAAAAATTGATATGAAAATAAAATTAAATTAAAAATAAAATAAAATATTGAATTAAGTGTTTTCGTGTTTATAACTAGTTGTTTGTAAGGGAATTGACTAATGTAGAAGATATTTTGATAGATTTAAATAATGCACTAAGGCATGGATGCACACATTGAAACATGCTCTAAAGCATGAAATTCAATCATTCTTCAAAACATATGTACAAAATAGTGAATGAATGCACTAAAATATAATTATACAGCATTACATCCATGTCTTAAAGTGTAAAAAACATAATTATGAAAATTATGCCCTAAAGCATGAACATGTGTCAAGTCAGGGTAAAGGAAAAAATATGATGAAATATGCAAATATTAGATGAAATGTGACAACTTATACCATAATATGCATTTAGGATGATTATTTTATTCTAACACATAGTTAGATTACTTATAAAACATATATAAGGGAGAGGGATCGGTGGTGGGTAGGGCGATGTTGAGCGAGGGGTCCATGTTAGTAGCATCAAAGTTGGACCAATTTTTTTTTACACATCCTTTGACAATCTAGATGGCACCCCCTTATTTTTTTCCTAGTGAAATTTATGCATGTTTATCAATTTTTTTGGACCATTTTTTAAAAACCACAAAAAAAGTTCCAAAATGTGTCATCAACCAATTTTGGACACATGCAATACCTTTCATGGGTTCCCACCACACTAGTACTGGCTCTCTTTTCTCCTAGTACATTTGCATTTACTCCCCAACATTCCTCCACCATCGAACATAATTCCTACCACCTCGACATGAACACCATTCACTTCACCTTTTGTTAGCTTCACAGTTACACCATTCATGAGAATAATTTGCACTTTGAGTAGTTGCATTCATGACTAGTGCTGGTTTGGTTTGAGGACGACAGTGGTGAGGCCATGGGAAAGTACTGGTGATACATTTCTCACACTTTTTCAGTGTTTTTCAACACCACATTTGGAAAAAGGAAAACATTTACCTTTTGGTTATGCAAGCGAGGTTGTGTTCCAACCTCACACAGGAAATACCTTTGCATTGCAAGATTTTTTTCAAATTTAATTGCAATATTTTTTTGTGTAAATAGCTTTAGTTTATAAGTAATGATATGCTCATTTAATGAAGCTTTCTTGCAGCTATATCATGGATTCTTTTATATATATATATGTATATATATATATATATATATATATATATATATATATACATATAAACACATAGAAATAGAAAACACGTGTTATTTTGCAACAATCTTGCACCTATATTATGGCCGACTATGTGTGTGTATATATATAAATGTTTATGTATACACACATATACACATAGTCAGCCATTATATATCCCTTTCTTTTTGTTTATGTTCCTTTGCAATTTGTATATACATATTGGCAATATTTGAAGTTATTATATGCTTCACAAGTAATAGTTTCTTGAAGCTAAAATATGACTCCAACCATGTATATATAAAATACCTATATATATATACATACATATATGCGTGTGTGTGTGTTTGTGTGTGCATGTGTGTATATATATAAACACAATTGGTTAAAATAGTAATACTTTTTGCATACTGCATTGTCTTTTAAGGGTCTGATACATCTATCTTTTGGCTAACTGTGTGTATACATATACATTCCATTAATGGGTTTCAATAGCTAGACTATTAAGGGTTTCATGCACAAATATTTTGTCGACTATTTCCTATGCTACCATGAACCACTAGCTCAAAAATACCCACTCCCCCATCATCCTCTTAGCCTTTTCAATAGTAGATTCATCTCTATCATAATGGTCAATTTTTTTTGAAGATTTAATATGCATATATAGGATTTTCATCATAAAATTGGTAATCATTTAACTTATCTAAATTTGGTAATCATTTTAGTTATTTAATTTACATAAAATTTTAATATTATTAATAACATATTAATATAATATTTAACAAATTAATATTATAATAGAAATTATAATATTGTGTATGTGTGATGTAGACAAAGTGGAGGAACACAATACTGAACCCAATCTGATCAGACTTCAACAATAATTCAATCTTCACAACATATTCCCCTTAATTACCCAAGACAACACCAATAGATTTCTAGCTTCAAATTTCATCAAAATGAAGGTATCTTTTTATAAAGGCCATACAATAGCCACCCAAAAATCAATATATACCAACCTTAGTTCCAACACAAGATTCCCCAAAGATCTCACAAGGTTTCTACATGTCAACATTGAGAAACATAAACTGACCTGCAGAAGGGCTACTAGAATTAGCTCCATTTTACAAATGAACTACCTCTCAAACACCTTCCCTTCACAAAAACACACCAAACAATCAAAATTCATATGTCAAAACTCCAAATTATCCAATTTACTTCCTACTATAGGGACTTTAAATCAATGATCAAACAAACCCTCATTTTCAAGTAATAACACAAGGGTTTTGGTGAAAATCATATCTACAAGGCTTCCCCAACCTAACTAATCCCTCAAATACACCACATAAGGTCTGCATATACTCACAACTTCCTTACAAGAACCCTACATCCAACATTTCTTTGAATCCATACTTTGGTAACACAATTTCACATGGAAAAGTGTTTATTTCAGACCAAGAACACCATCCTACCAGTCTTAAACTCTTTCCACAAAAATATAAACAAAATAAAACCGTATCCTAAAAATTAGAAAGAAACCCACCAAGTAACAAGTCACAATAGTAGGTGGGATGGTCATTTCATGATTTAGATCTTATGCAAACCCTTGACTTGCCAGAAACAAAGTCTTAGAAAATTGAAGATTACTCCTGCAAAACCTAGTGTTAGAGGCTCAAAATAGGTGCCTTTGAAATTTAAAGAATATATTTACCACATCCAACAAGTCTTATGTCAATGGCGGGCTGTATAGGTTTGTATAGAAAGAGACAAGTTCATAAAATTAGGAAAAATAGAGAATTATCAACAAAATGGACGTTCTATTCATATGAGATCTTCAATGTAACATCCAAAAATAGTTGTTCGAACCTTGAAAGGATTTTTAAATAGATTTTAGAAAACATTCCCATATTCCTAATGGGAATAACTACCTTTTAAACTTCAAAACTCTTCATATTCCTTCAAAACAACCTTTTAGCAACTTTGTTGGCACTTAACAATATTTGAGTTTTTTGTACAATCCTTTTTAATAACTTGACTCCAAAGAAATAATACCAACTTATTACATAGAATATGGTCTTCAAAGACCTTATTTAACATATATTGACTCCAAACATCCTATATTACCCTTAACTCAACAGATGATCAACTTCAAATGATCCAAGTTTGACAATAGGGTGTTGGTGCTCTTGCACCATACACCCCCACAAGAAAAGACTCATGCCACATGAGTTATGAATTATACCAAATCCTCAAAGATTGAATTATGTACCTCAAATTCATAAATGATTTCCATTGTACCATCCTTTGTTCCTCATGTTTCCCTACATTTTTGGTTGTGTTTATATTGAAAAGTGACTATGCTTTCATATTCAGACCTGATGCCTATCCTTTCACTGTTTATCCTATATTTGTTGGTTTCCCTAAACTTGGACCTACACACAAACAAGAGTTAATAGTCTCATGTACTGACTTCTTTCCTAAATCTCCTCTTTTCTTGCAATGGTTCTCATTTCCCTGTTCTTCTTGTCTTATCTTCACTATCCCTCTAAAGTTTCTTATCACTGTCTCATTAGACCTTTGTACTCTTATACCCCCTAATTTAACAACCTTTGCATCTATACCTTCACCTTTATGGATTACCAAAGGACATACAATGGTACCAATAATCACACCTTCTTGTCTACTCTCTATCAAATCACATTTTACCTCTATTTTTACAGACACATCTTCTACCCTTTCATTTTTCAGTCTTAGAATGGGTGACAACATCGACATACCTGTGCTCCTTCATAACTTTTATAAGTTCCTTCTTACCAAAAATAACAACCTTGGTTTTTCCTTTATCTCTTGCACTAACCTACAAAGGATTTAGTTTGAAACTCTTATCATCCTTCCTAATGGTATAGGTGTTTGACCAACCATTATACATGGACCTTCTATCAAATTGCCATGGTCTCCCCAAGAGAAAATGGCAACAATCCATGGGAAATATATAACATAAGACTCTATCCTTTTAATCCCCAATCTAGAAATCCACATAGGCTTGCTCATTCACCACTAAGGTTTGACTATCATTCACCCAAGAAACTTTTTAGGGTGCTACATGGGGTATGTTTTCTAAATTCAATTTTTCTACCATCTCCCTAGATACCATATTTTCTTGAGAACCTGATCAATAAAAACTTGGCACACTTTACCTTTTAATTTTCATGAAGTTATAAATAGGCTCCTTCTTTGGCTCATATCTTCCTCCTTAGGTGCTTGCAACAAGGTCCTTCTCATCATGAGTGATTCTCCTACTTCTGGATTTGCAATTCTTCTTGAACTTTCACATTCTTCTTCTTGGATTAGTTGAGTTTTCCTCTCATTCCTTTTATCATCATTTGAAGTTGAATCTTGATTTTTATGAAACTTGAAAGATGGGTGTCCAAATTCATTGCACTTATAACACCCACCTGAAAATTCATTGAAACTCCTACCTCCTAATTTTCCCCTTGTGCCTCTCCATCCACCTTTGAAATTAGATTGCTCTTGTTCTTTCATGCCATCTTCTTGATTGTCATTGTTTGGATTTGGATTAGGCATAGTTCCTCTACCTCTTGATGCATTACCTCTACCCCTAACTACTTTCTTTGTCTTCTCTTCATTTTCTCCTCCAAGTTGATTGCCATTTGGTAACATTCCTCTACATTCCTAGGGTTATCCAAAACCAATTCATCTTCTATGTTAAACCTCAAACCACCCATTTATCTAGCAACTTTTTCATCTTCATTCCCATGATGACCAGACCTCAAACTTAGTTTATAAAATTCCTCAATATGACTTAATGTTAATTTCCTTTTGCATTAAGATTTGAAATTTCTTAAACATTTGAACTTGATGATCCTTGAGTAAGAATTTACCTTTGAATTTTTATACCATATTGTCCCATGAGGTGATTTTAGACTTTCCTTGATTTCTCCTCTCTGATTGAAAGTAGTCCCACCATACCAAAGCATGGCCCTGCAACTTTTTCTTTGCAATCTTTACCCTCCGCTCCTCAATAACCTCATCACATTCAAAATGGTTATCTAATGCTGCAATACAATCAAGTAAATATTCATCATTTAGACTCCCACCATACTTTTTAACATCAATCTTTACCTTAGGCTTGTCATTCTTAACTGTCTTCACCAACTTTGAAATTCTTTGATCCTTTGGGTCAAGCTCTTCTTCCATATCTTCAAACTCATCATCTTCCTCTTCATTTGACTCTCTCTTCCAAATCCCTTATTTTGTTTGTCTCCAAGGCTATGATTCTTTCCTCCAACTCTCTAATTTCTCTAGCATGTCTTTCTTTCATCTCCTTCATCTCTTTAGCCATATCTTTGTTCTTTGGAAGCATCTTTGAATAGTAAACTCTTCACTTCTTCCTTGCTCTTCACAACCTACAAAATGCAAACAAACCTACTCCCTGATGCTCTGACACCACTTTGATGGAGACAAGGTGGAGTCACACAATACCCAACCCAATTTGATCAGACTTCAACAATAATTCAATCTTCACAACATATTTCCCTTAACTACCCAAGACAACACCAATAGATTTCTAGCTTCAAATTTCATCAAAATGGAGGTATCTTTTTATAAAGGCCATACAATGGCCACACAAACATCAATAGAGACCAACCTTAGTCCCAACACAATATTCCCCAAAGATCTCACAAGGTTTCTACATGTCAACATTGAGAAACATAAACTAACCTACAAAATGGCTACTAGAACTAGCCCTATTTTAGAAACGAACTACCTCTTAAACACCTGCCCTTCACAAAAACACACCAAATAGTCAAAATTCATATGTCAAAACTCCAAATTCTCCAATTTACTTGTTGCTATAGGACCTTTAAGTCAATCATCAAACACACCCTCATTTTCAAGCAATAACACAAGGGTTTTGGTGAAAATCATATCTATAGGGATTCCCCAACCTAAATAATTTCTGAAATACACCACATAAGGTTTGCATATACTCACAACTTCCTTACAAGAACCCTACACCAAAAATTTCTTCAAATCCATACTTTGGTAACCCAATTTCACATGGAAAAGTTTTTATTTCATACCAAGAACACCATCCTACCAGTCTTAAACTCTTTCCACATTAATATAAATAGAATGAAACCCTATGCTAATAAGTAGCAATCCATCCCACTGAGTAACAAGTCACAATAGTAGGTGGGATGGCCATTTCATGATTTAGATCTTATCCAAACCCTTGACTGGCCAGAAACAGAGTCTTAGAAAATTGAAGATTACTCCTACAAAACTTGGTGTTAGAGGCTAAAAAATATAGATGCATGATGCCCTCAACTATGAAGCGTATGATAATGTTCCAATACTATTAATATAAATATGCAATCTATAGAATTGCAATTACATATGGAAAATATATAGAAATTGATGTTTCATATAACTGTGTTCATTCATATTTATACGAATTTGATGTATGTTGTATAATTTATATTCAATTACTTTCACAAGTGTGAAAAAGTTATTTCAATTCATATCAAAATGCTGGTTGAAGTTATATATAAGTATCATAATGTTGTATCAGTTGATTGTTTCGAGTTATTCTTAAAAATCATGATGGTTTATCAAAAATGTCTTTGAATATTAGTATCCAATAACTCTCAATCTTAGATGTATGAATTTGTTGTTTCAGTTTATATCATTCTCTAATTTGTAAAAGTTAGAGTTGGGGATGTGATAGTATAACATGAATTTTTTTTTCATTGCACACACACCAGTGATCATTTTTAGTTAACTCAATTATATGCATGGTTAGTTAGTTCTTCAATTACTCTCACTCCTACGTGTATGAATTTGTTGTTTCATTGTTTTTTTGTAAGAGTTAGAATTGGGGATATGATAGTATATCATAAATTTTTTGTTTTATTTCACACACACCCTTGATCATTTACAATCTACTCAATTAGATGCATGGTTAGTATGTTCTTCAATTACACTCACTCTTACATGTGTGAATTTGTTGTTTCAGTTTGTATCATTGTTTTATTTGTAAGAGTTAGAATTGGGGATATAATAGTATAATATACATTATCTTTTTCTTCACATAGACACCATTGATCATTTGTAATTAGCTCAATTAAATGGATGGTTAGTTTTTTCTTCAGTTACACTCAGTCTTACATCTATGCATTTTCTATTTTAGTTCATATCATTCTTTTATTTGTAAGAGTTAGTGTAGACACTCAAATAGGCCCGACTAGCATTATGCATCTAAATTTGTTTAATTAACATCACTTCAACTATTAATTAAGTAATTAAGTTTATTTAATTAATTCACTTCATGTTCACTAATGTTCATCATGTTTAATTAAATAAATCAATTTATTTAATTAAAATCCTAAAGTCCTCTCATTTGATTTAATAAACCAAATTTCATAAACCCCCTAATCCCTTCAAATTGATTAATTATGAGTTAACTCCTAATCATCATTACCGATTCTCTAGATTTTGAATCAACCTTGATCAAACTCATGCCATGGTCAACTAACCAAGTCTCTCACGAAATTCATTTCTTTTAATTATCTAATTATCTTATTTATCCTCACAATGACATATTCCTAGGAATATTCCTCCCAACCACCCCTTCATTCAATTTCCCTCCAAAATACTTTAACAACCTCTTACAAATGCATTTACTCCTTACATGCCATCTTGTCCCTTAAATTCTCTTACATTCTCACCCACATCCTCTTATATCCTCAACCATTTTCATTTATTTCTCTTACATCTTGTTTACTCTCCACATTCCCCAAGATTTGCTCCTTCCTCATCCAATAGAATTGTGACAAGTGTCACAATCCTATTCACTCCCTTTTTATCCCACATTCACCAAATTTACCTCTTCTTCAACCCTTCACTCCTATAAGTAGAAGCTTCTTCTACTTGAAATGGGTCCACTTATTTATGCAAAGTAATTATCATCCAATTGCTATCATTATCTTTGAGGGAAATTGGACTTCATCACATCTTCGAAGCTTTATCAAAGGGGGTGGGAAAGTTCATTCTTTCCACATCAAAGGAGCACCACTCCCACTATGGGATAGAGTTTGAATAATTTTTTAATATGTTTTCATTTGTTACTTTAGTCTCTTATTGTCTTGATTACATATTTAGCATGTTTAAGTATTTCATAAGAAATCTTTATTTGGTTTTCTTAATTTACTAATCATGCTAATATTTTTCATTGTTTGAGAAAAATGTAGGTTTATCCTTAACATTTTGGCACTCGCCGTGGGACAAGAATATAAAGTATTTGTTTCTGTTCACCTCCATTTCATGCATTAGATAGGACTGTAAATTCTTTGTTTCTATTTATATAAGTTCAATTCATGCAATATATAGGGATGTAAATTATTTGTTTCTGTTGATATATACTTGAAGCTTCAAGCACATGTAATAGATAGGGTTGTAAAGTCTTTGTTTTTTTTATATAGGATGCAAGCTTTGGGCATTGTCACTCTTACTCTTACTGTGTAAATCTTTATTGCAACATCTTTCTTTAGGTGAGATTTTTTTTAATTTCTACTACAACAATATCTTTCGAGGAGAGGTCACTGGAAGTATTGGATGGCTACGTGTGCTTATTGTGCTATGTTTACTTTTGAATAATGTATGAGATGAGACTGTTATATCTATGTTTTTTTCCACCTAAACTTCAAGATTTAGGTGCTTAGTTAACCTTACTCTCATAGTGGAAATAGTTTTTGTAGTGATAAGTAGCTCTAAAAATCATTTTTTATTTAATAAAATCAAGAAAATAGGATGGCATAGATAGATTAAAAATCATAGATTGAACATTGGTGGCTAGGGGATACATAATCCATGCTCATTGTTATTTGTTTATTTAATATCGATTGATGCATTAAGATAGGATTGTAAATTCTTTATTTTTCTCAAAACTTTGAGCTTGAATTCATTCATCACTTCAATCTTTGTAGCATTCAATTGATAAATGAAAGATATATGAGTACATAGTAAAGATTGAATGCATTCATAGAGTTTTATTTACTGTGTACTAGCTTTATTTATTTATCACACCAATCAATGACTAAATGCTAGAGAATGAGCTACTCATAATCAATGTGATTTTTAGCTCAATTATATTACAAAGACTTTATTGGATATGCATGCTCGCTTTATACGAGTGATTGAATTTATAACTCATTTACCACAGCAAGTCTTTGTGCTCAAGACAAATGAATGCATTCCATCTAGAAATTATTTTTGTGCCTAAATGGGAATGTAAGGTCTTTGTTTGTTGTTCAAATAAGCTTCAAGCTTTGGGCATAGCTACTCTTGTTATTATTGTGGAAATCTATGTGGAGACAACATATTTCTTGAGCTGGGTTTTTATGTTTGCACCATGAATGCATAGTTAATGCATTAAATACCACTAGGTTTGAGGTGCAGCCATTGGAAATATTCGATGCATAATTTGCTCATTATGATTTGTTTATAATATCAATTAATGCATTAGATGGGAATGTAAACTCTTTGTTCTTATTCATATAAATTTCAAAGCATCAAAAATATATTGATAAATGAATTGCATATCTTTAGATTTTTATTGAACATTTATCCATGCATTTCTCTGTATTAATATTGCAAGTGCAATATTATGGTGTAGCAAGGTGGGAAATATAGAAAAATAACTAACAAGAAGTTTTGAGTTGAAAAGGTGGGCAATGAAATTAAAAAAAACATTTTTAAATGGTCATTGTAATAGCATAAGGTATTCACTGCTACTTTCATTTTATGTTTTAGACCAACTAGCTTTATTTTGGGTTTAAAATTAACCATTGATTTGATCTTTTCAAGTTGGTTAAAATTGAACTTAGAAATTTATTAGACATTGCTCTGTGGGATAAAATAGAACAAAGAAAACTCACACTTAGTTTTTGGTACTTAAAATGAACTCATCTTTACATTGAGGATTAAAAAGACCTTGCATCTTCTTTGTTTTGTGGTTTGAAATTATTGTCATTGAATGTGTATTCTCTTCTCTCACCCCACTTGGTGATCTTGACAATCAAAAGAATTCTTTTGACATTTTGTATAATCACTCACCTATTTCAATTTGGATTAAAATGAAACCCATGCTAGTGTGAGGAAAAGGTTTTGTGTGTGCTCCCTCTTTTTACTTCACGTGGTCTGGGAGGTCAAACTAAAAACATAGTTCCTTGCTTTTGTGTGCCTTTAGAGGGCCTATCACCCCATTTCAAAAGGTGGGAACAGCCCAAGTGGTAATGAGCTAAAGCCAAGATCTTTCAAATCACTATATAAAAATGTGTATTAGATGAAATTCATAAACAACAAGTGTTTATGTGTCATACTAACAAGTGTCACCCTTAGTATCCATGTGATACATTAAAATCTCTTCTTAAGAAGAGACTAGGGAGCCTCTTGATTGAAATAATATTGAGCTAATCTTGTCACATGTATGGCCACCTTGAACAAAATCCCTTATTACAAACCAATTATTTAGTGACCAAAAACCTTTATGCTTGCTAGTGTAGGAATGGTCATTCTGAAGCTGTCCCACACTTGTACTTTTCAATAGTTGAAACAGGAAAATCCTTAGGATCTTTGGAATTTTAGGATTTGAGATTTGGTTGTCTCGAGAAGTGTGTGTTGTGGAGGGGAGCCAATGTCACCAAATCACATTGCTTGGATCTAAAATTTTGAAACAAACATTTAAAAAATCATCAAAATTTCAAACCCTTTGGAAGGAGTGCATATCTTTGAAGGGTCAAGTTATTACTGCTTATCCCTAGGGATTTTATCCTTAGAGGCTTCTAAATACTTGGGCTCATATCTCAATTTTTTCTCTTCAAAGTCAACCTAGGGAAACTATGGCATTAGCTATTTGATTTTCACATAATGGACCTTGTGGAATGAAAAGGGGCTTAGAGATAGACATTTAGTTTCAAATTTAAACGTAATAAAGTTGATGTGGTAAAAAGAATTCATTTAATCAAGATAAAAAGACAATTGGACCCCACAGATGTGTTTGTCTTCATGATTTCCCGCAAATTCAAAATTCCAAAGCAAAGGTCTACATGTCATCACTTCAAACGTAGGTGTCATACTCAAAAATCTATAAAAAGATACATTATAAGATGTAATCTAAGATAGTATCTGAAAATAAGAAAGAAGGTAACAAGCTTTTATAGAATTATTCCAATGAATAATCCAGATATGTATGTTCAGTATGAACCCATCATTTAAGTCAAACATTGATCATTTGGATTTGAACACTTTATAGGAAATAGAATGTTCTTCAATTCCTTGGTCTTGTAAAAAAAGTCTTTCTAGATTCATCTAGGGTATGTGCAGGATCATGATGAGCCAAAAAGTGGCAATATGATGGGTATGTGGCTGATGACTATTTTTTTAACCAAAATTAATGAAACAAAAAGGGTTTTTAAATGAGATTCCTAGCTTTCCATCGATATAAATTATCCTTTACTTTGAATTTAATAAGTAATTATTATTCATTTTCTATTCAAATTACAACTAAAGTTCTGATTGATAAGCTAATTGAAAAACATCTATACTTTCAAACGATATCACATTTTTGAATCCAAAACATGTGTCACATTCTATGTTTCACATACTATAGGATTAAAAAAAAAAAATGAATTTCATGAATTTTGACTAGGTTAAGGTGGCCAGACATACGAGTTTTTATATTTTTAAAAATTTGTAATAAAAAAATCATAATTAATTATTACTTGGAAAAAAATTACAAAAAAATATGCATCACATCGGGGCATGAGTCATCTAATTATATCCAAAATTTTATAAAAAAATATTATCATTTTATTGTGGTTAGGGTGGTCAGATAGACACCTACTTCTTATTTTTTCCCTGAAATTTAAGTACCATTGCATTGAAATTTCAAATTTTCACCAAATAGATTTTTTTAATTTTAAACAAACCTAGTAGTTTAGAAACTACATTCAATTTGCTACATCTTATATTCTTACATATTTTTGAAATAATATAGATAACGTATTCAATTTTTTACGTCAAGTTACGTAACTCTGATTTTTCTAATTTTTTTGCCACTTAAGGGCCTGGTTTTTCCATGATGATCCTGCACATACCCTCTAGAATAAAACCAACATTGGGTATGTGTAGGATCATGATGGGCCAAAAAGTGGCAATATGATGGTATGTGGTGACGACTTTTTTTTACCCAAAATTGATGAAATGAAAAGGGTTTTTAAAGGAGATTCTCAAATTTCTACCAATATAAATTATACTTTACTTTGAATTTAATAAATTATTATTATTCATTTTCTATTGGAATTATGACTAAAGTCTTGATTGATAGGTTGATTGAAAAACATCTATAGCTTTCAAAAGGTATCACATTTTTTGAATCTGAAACATGCGTCACATTCTATGGTTTTCATACTATAGGATTAAAAAATAAAGAATTGAATTTCATGAAGTTTTGACCAAGTTAAGGTGGTCAGGCATACTAGTTTTTTATATTTTTAAAAAGTTGTAATAAAAAATTCATAATTAATTATTTAATTGGAAAAAATTTACAAAAAATTGTGTATGACATTGGGACATGAGTCCTCTACTCATATCTAAAATCTTATAAAAGCATATTATCATTTTATTGTGGTTAGGGTGGTCAAATAGACACCTACTTCTTATTTTTTCCCTGAAATTTAAGTACTACTGCATTGAAATTTCAAATTTTCAGCCAATAGATTTTTTTATTTTTTAAATAAACATAGTATTTTAGAAGCTACATTCAGTTTGCTATAGATTCTATTCTTACATATTTTTGAAATAATATAGATAACTTATTCAAATTTTTATGTAAAGTTTCCTAACTCTGATTTTTTTGAATTTTTTGCCACTTAAGGGCCTATTTTTTTCCATGATGATCTTGCACATACCCCACTTTCATTTATCACAAAAATTACCAAAAACCATTTCATAAAAAACTTTTATAACTTCGGAAAAATCATCTATGCTAGACTTTTGGTAAATTCTTAGATAAAAATCAAAATCATCTTGTTTATTTAGGTGTATGGGAATGCAACTTTTCCCACACAATTAGTTAAACTATTACCCATTTTGGACAAGTTCATCCTAAATATCACATCTAACATCTAGAGATCTACAAGTTCATCATCCAAATCAAACCAAATCAAAATAAAAAATCCTAAGGTCTAGTATTCATGTAAAGTTGTCAAAAGTTCAAACATCCATATCACTTATCCATGATTTATCACATCATCATCATTTGATCAACAAACCTTTTCTATAATTTCTTTTTGTACCAAATTTTAGATCAATGAAAGGAGTAAAAGGTTCACCTTACATATTCCTAAAAGTTGATCCCAATTTTATGGTCCAGACAAGATCACAACACAAGAAGATCATGGATCAAAACAAAAAAAAATAAACCTCAAGTGATTTAAGTCAAATGGAATTCAACCCTAGGGTATCTATCAACCCTCCACTTAATCCCCCTCAACTACCTTAAGAGGGAGGATGCCAAGTGGAGGATGTCACAAATAAATTCAAAGAAACGTCCCAAGATGAAATACTCAAACTAGTCCAAAATCTTGAAACACACAAACTTGTCAACACAGTCATGAGACTAAATCCCACCCAATACATGTTGGAATTGGAAAAGGAAGGGGCTAAAATCCCTTCCTTTTTTGATGTGAGCACCATTTTTGAAAAACCTTTGGGGAACATACCACAAACATCATTCACACCTTCATTCCCAAGCATTATCTAACCAATCATTCAACCATCATCATCTCATGCCCCAAGTCAACCTTTGATCACAAAGGGAAGTTCACTACTCCAAGCCCTTAAAGGGCATCAACCAAAATTTGGAAGCCAACATAGTATTGTGTATGCCAAACATTGTCCCACAAGACCCTAAGAAATCATATGTCTCACTCATCTTCCATGATACAAATAATTCATCCACTTTTCATGCTACCCCCACATACTCCATTTATACACAAGGATACAATCCCAACATCTTCTAAGGACAATTGGAATTATTTGGTCAAGTAGGGACCTTCAATGCTTCATCATCACTTCCACAAGGGAACAAATCAAATTTTCCCACCATTCCCCATCTTGGCATCATCATCCACACAAGGTATAGGGAAAATCCCTTCATTAAAAATATCAATCAAAACCCAATCAAATCAAGTCAACCCCCAATGCAAAAATCAAATCAATACATATGTCATACCAAATCCTCCAAGCATGCTACTGATATCACAACACCAAGTGGCATCAATCCAAATCTCTCAACTAGTCATCAAATCATCTACAACACCTCAAACATCCTGAAATATAGTCTCCCAAGGACTAAGCATATCAACCACACCATCCATGACTCAACCCATTTTTGTCACTCAAAATACACCTGAACAACCACCCAAACAACCTCTTGTCACATCATCTCACACCATCCCACAAAATCCACAATCTCCACCTCAAAATACCACTATAGAAAATCAGTATAGTATCATGTTGCAAGTAGTGCAACAAGCTTATTAGAGGGCCTTGCAACAATTTTGATCCCAAAAAACTCAAGCACAAGCACAAGTGCAAGCACAAGCTCAAGCTCAAGCTCAAGCTCAAGCACAAGTGCAAGCTCAAGCTTAAGCCCAAGCATAAGCACATGATTTTTTGCAACAACAACAAGCACAGGCACAAGCCCAAGAAAAAGCTCAATAATAAGAACAAAAAGTGCAAGTGTAAGCCTTGCTACAATAGAAATTCTATCAAAAATCCTTACAACAACATGCACAACAACAAACATTAGTAGCACAATAGCAACAAACAACACAACAAAAAGCCCAACAACATACACTATTAGCATGACAACCACAACAACAAGAAGAAGCCCAAAAATAACAAGTGTTGTTGGCACAACAACAACAACAGGCATACCAACAAGCATTGGTCACTCAAAAAATCTTCCATAAACCTCTCATAAAAACACAACAAAATTCATTGAACCTTAAAACACAAGCTACCCCATCCTTCACCCAACAATGATATAACCTCAAAACACATACATACCACTACCCAAGAAAAATAAAGATCTTTCCACAAAAAAAAAAGATCTTTCCACATAGGTCAAGTTGCTCTTGTAGCAAATACATGGCATACAGTCAAAAAAAGAAAAGAAATCACACACTCGATGAAATTTTTACCCCTATCTATTTGATAGAAGCATTGCTATGGCTCCATTCCCACTAGGATTTGAAATACCGAAATTCAACAAATAGCGAGGAAACAAAAATCCTAAGGATCACATCAGAGAATTGAACCATAGATTTTTGGGGTTCCCATATACTTATCTAGCTCTTCTAGGGTTTTTCACCTAAAATGAGAGTGATAGGGCCCAAAAATGCTAAGGGTTCATTCAAATTATGTTATGTATGATGTTTTCTAAACTAAATGAAGTAAGCTAAATGCAATTAAATTATTTAAATGAAAGAATATTAATAGAAAACTAACATTTAAAATATGTTTGAAAACATGTTGTGATATGCAAGCAATGAACTAAATGATGAAATAATGCAGAACAGAAAGAAATAGGATCAAATAGAATGCACCTAGGAAATATTTGATGAATCTGGAATGTTGTGAATGTTGACTGAAATTACTAAAATTTCACAATTGGACTCATTCACCCAGGGTGGTGAATTAGTCCTCCTACTGGTAAAAACTGTCAAAAACTGGTTTCTGATTGTTGGGATCCAGAATCTGACAAAATTCAAATTTTTAGTACTAAGGTGGGACTCATTCGCCACTGGTGGAAAATCAATCCTCTTCCAAAATTCTAAAAAATTAGGAGACAACTCTACAACACTAGATCTAGAAATATTTGATTGTCAAGTTGGCAAAGTCAATAATGCAGGAAATAGATTAAAAACCTTCTCCAAGATAGAAATATGAATGAGTTGACTTGAAGCACCTAGTTGACATTTTTACCAACCTTTAACACCAAAAATCTTGTCAAATCTACATACAAAGTCTGCAAACACACATGCAATAGGGGAAAATGGTTGAGGGTTAGAAAATAGGGGTATTCCTTGGTCAAACCCCACTTTTGGTAATCAAACCCTTAATGAAATAATGAAATGAAAGAGAATGATAAACTAATAACATGCAATAGCTATCAACTTACCAAACCCTTAATAATGAAAATGTGTAGTAATGTCAATGGATGCTCCAAAGTGCTTGAGTATTGCTTGATAAGATGTTGTAAGATGCTTGAATGCTTGAGATGATGCTTAATTCAATGCTTGAATGAATAAGATTGTAGAAGATGTAAAATGAGTTGAAAATAACTTATTTATACAATCTTGTGCCTTAGATACCCATTCATATCTCATCACAGGCTGACATCAAGTGTTTTTGAATAAAAACCCAAAAGGAAATTTAAAATATTTTGAATTTGGAGCCAAGGGGGACTCATTCGCCACCCATGGTGAATGGATCCCACCTAGGGCCTGAAAATGGGTGTTGAGAATTATGTTGTATTTAATGTTATTTTTTGGGCTTACATTAAAAAATAAACTTAATTAAGACATATGAGGGCATAAAGGGGCCAAATAAAACATAAGAAAGGGATAAATTGTGAAGTTATTCCTAGAAAAGCGTAAAATCTTGTTACAATACTTTACAACACTTGAAAATAGGAATTTTTTAGTGGTGAAAAGGTGGTTTTTAGGTGAATTGTAATGAATAGAGTCTAGAAGAATATAGAAATGTATTACAAAACTTCACAACACCTTCACAAGACATCATTATTTGAGTTTTAGTACCTAAATATTCATGTTCAAGCCATGTTACAACATAAAATCAAAGAAAAATAGATCAAACACCATCAAACAAGACCTAAAAGGCTATGAAAATGACAAAGGGATATTTTTCTACTCCACATTTTCTCCCCACTTTAGTGAGAGGATGAACTTGCTTCAAACTCACACTAAAGTAGCCATGAACATTGAGAGGAGGGTTCAAGTGTACTTACATTAGCAAGACAGAATAACAACGATCAAGAGGGATGATCAAGCCCCCAGGATGAAGATCCCATGGAAAACTAAGCATAAGAACAAAGGAATACACAAGTGTTGAAATAAATCAAATGAAGATTCAATCGTCAATCCAACTAGTTGTGGATTAGATCTAGGCTAATTGTTTGAAAAATAGAATGTGTACTCACTCTGGGGTGACAAAACACATGATGGTATGTCAGGTGAGAAGGCCCAAATGTACTCACTCTGGGGCCATGAAACTTTTGATTTTTTGTATGGTGAGAAAGCCCAAAAGGTAGGATAGATATGCTAGTTGGTATGCACTCACAAACACAAAGGTTCCTATGGGGAAAAGTCATGCCACTAGTTAGGCTTCTCACTCAACCATATCAAAGTTATACCTCATGATAACTTTAACAAGACACCAAAATAAAAAATATCATGAACAAAAAGAAAGGTACCATAGGCATGTAAGTTGCATTAGGCAAGGTGACAAAATATGAGAAATGTTAAGCGTAAAATGTGAAAGATGTTCAAAGGAGTCTTGTTCAGTTCATGTAAGGTCAGTCACTTAGGGAACATTGTGACTAATGTCTCTAAGATAGGACCAATTGAAGAATAGTATATTCACAAATTATGAAGTACATCACACCCAATGTCATCCACAAAGTGACAAACACATCATATGAATGACAAGGCTACACTAGGAGCCAAGAATGCAAATGAATTATGGTAATGTATGCCCCCCAATTTTAAATGAATTGCTACACATTGTTCCATGACCAATTACTTTAAAGTATCAAAGGGAAGAAAATGAAAAGGGAAAACAAGACATGAGAGCCAACTTGGAAATCCCTATGCCAAGTCATATGTTTTGAAGTTAGGTTGCATCATGTCAAGGAAAGTGAAAGACAAAGAAAGGGAGTTTCCCCCTAGAAAAGAGCACACCAAACACATAAGGGACCTATGGATTTGGGCTTAGTATGTTTGTTTCTTCAATATGTTTATGAAAGAGCTCGGAACTATCATCATTCCCAAAAGCACATAGAACTGGAAGAATGACATAAAGAGAGAAAAAAAAGGAAAAATAAAGTCTATTTTGGGTCAACATGGAAGAGACATTGCGGTCTCAACACTTTGCATCATCCCCAAAAGTAAAATACAAGTGAAAAGAAAGAAAGAAAAAAGGTGAAAGAAAATGAAAAAGATTTTGGGTCAACATGAAGGAGACATTTTGGTCTTGATTCCTTGCATCATCCCCAAAAGGAAAACACAAGCGAAAAGAAAGAAAACAAAAAGGGAAAATAAAATGAAAAAGCTTTTAGGTCAACATGAAGGAGAAATTTCTATCTCAATGCCTTGCATCATCCCCAAAAGAAAAATACAAGAAAAATACAAAATAAAAAGGGACTGATTGGGTCAACATGGAAGAGACATAGGGTGTCTCAATGCTTTGTGTCATCGCCAAAAATAAAACACAATTTTTTTTTGAAAAAGACAAGGACCTTTTGTGTCAACATGGAAGAGACATAGGGTGTCTCATCACTTTGTGTCATCCCCAAAAGGAGAACACAAAGAAAAAGTGAAAAAGACAATGCATGAAGAATAGAATAATAGAGGTACAAATAGAATAAGTGTACAAAGAGAGGGGACATCAAACACATGATATGGGGCAACACGATACACACATGGAAAGGAAAACAAAAGAGAAAAGAAAAAGGAAAGTTAGATGGATGCAAGTCAATCATCTAACAAGTCATCTACCTCCCAATCATGTTTAGTATAATGCGAGGGTGGTTGACTATCCAAAGGAATAATTGCAAGCACCGAACTAGGAGTCATACTAGGTTATTCACTTGGTTGAGAGGATTTATCATGTAAGCTCATTGTAGATGAAAATGAAGAGTTTAAATTGTTATGCACTTCATCTAATTTTGCTATCCTCGCATCATCATCATCATCATCAAGATTAATGACAATGAGAGGAAGAAGGGTAATTTCTAAGGATGGATGCATCAAAAGTTGTGGTTGTTGGATGGGTTCATGTTGTTTTGATTGGTGCACTGGATTGTCTTGTAGTAGGTTAGGAGGAGGGTGGTCATCTATTAATTCTATCAAAGGTGGAGGTTGATCTTCTTTATTTTCTTCCATGTGAGATTGACAAGCAAGGAGATGACAATGACACCTATGTTCCCTAGCACAACAATTTCATTTAATTCAGTTTTGGATTTGTTGAGGTGTAAGAGAAGATTGAGGCATCATAGGTTCTTTTGTTTCCAAAGGGGGAAGAATAGAAGAAATTGAAGAGGATAGGTCAACCACTTAGTCTTTGGCTTTATACACTTGTTTAATACAATGATGCATGATAGGAGTTGTTACATTTTCTCTTGGTCATTTAAACGATGGTTGGGAAGTATCTAGGGGTGGTTTTTCAAGAGGTTGTATGGTTTGTTCAATGTCAGACTCAAGTTGAAGCATGGTTTCATCTATGATCGGAGGTGGGGAAGTGGATGGGGATGCGTTACAAAGAGATAATTCGGCTATGCATTTGGCTTTCAACTTTTGATAAGCTATGAAAAAAAGGTCCTTGCGAGGGGTGATGGGTTCCATGGGTTCGAGCCAAAAGGATTATAATAAAAAATTACCTTTGGAAGATAAGGGATTAAAGCCACTATGGTGTATGGTGAATATCTCATTTCCATGTGGAAACTTCAAACACTTGTGAACAATCGATGGGACCGCTTTCATTGAGTGAAGCCAAGGGTGGCCTAGCCAGAAATGAAATTGGTGGGATTGTGGAATAATTGAAAATGTTACATCTAAATTTTTAGGTCCTATCTATAAGGGGAGTACGATCAATTTGATCATAGGGCATGGAAAACCAGTATGTGTTTTAACCCATGTAGTTGGTTTATTATAAGCATCTTGATATAATTCACGTAATACTAGAAACTCCTTTGTGATCACATTCTCGCCACAAGTAGGATCTATTAATATCCCATTAGTGGGCTTATCATGCATTCGGCCAGCTATGTAGAGAGGACCATAACAAAGTTTTTGTAGTATGTATTTAGCAAAAAAAGTGATATCAAGATATTTACTAGTTTGGACCTTACAAGGGATAATGTCTATCATAGCCACAAGTTGATCCATAGGACTATCTTCATTAAGAGGTGGAGGTATATCATGTTTTTCATTGCTTGTATCAACAATCATTACATCAGTGTTTGAAGGTTCACTATCCTTGACAAATGAAGTAGTATGTTTAGGCATAGGATTGGTGAAAATTTGTAAGTTCTGGTTAGGGGGTGCAATGGACTTATTGCCTTGATCATTAACACCCACAATGGATAAATGGCTTGAATCAATGAGGTCTTGAACTAAATGTTTTAGAAAATTGTAGTGTTTAGTATCATGTTCATGTTGGCAATGAAAATGACAATAAGCATTAGGTTTGAAGGTGGGTGGTAAGGGTTGTTTTGGATCAAGTGGTCTAACAGGTGGAAAAGTGAGCACGTTTTGTTGAATTAATTGGTTCATTGTGTTATGGAGGGTATTGGGGAAGGGAGTAAATTTTCTCTTCAGGTCCCCATAGGTATACGACACTGTTACTTTAACATTTCCCACTTAATTGTGAACTAGTTGGGTTGGTTATGGTTGTGATGGAGGAGGTGAATTAAACTGTAAAAATCCTCTATTTAGTTTGCAAATTTTTTGTGTGATTTTGGTTTTAATTGTTGTGTTCGGGTTTTTTAGCTTGGTTATAAGTGAATTTTGAATCATGACTTGAAACTGAGTTATGGTATTCACACAAGGTTGTACATAAATGCATGAATGAATGGATTTTCATCATAGTTAGTTTATCTTGAAATCTTGTGTGCAATTTTTCAATAAACATCTTTTACAAATGTGCATGAGGAATATTGACATCAATTTGAGCATACAACGATTGGTATCATGAGATAACATCCATTACTTTTTAATTTGTGTTTTGTCTACATCACATGAGGTCATCCATTTTCTTTTTAGGTGTCATGTGCACTTGAAAATGAATTATGAAAACATCCACCAATTCATTGAAGGATTGGATGGAATGATTAGGCAAGTTGGAAAACCATTGTAAGGTAGTATCTTTCAAGGTCCTTGGAAACAATTTAGCTAACAGTTTATCATCAAGGAAAAAATCACTACATAAATTAGTATAAGCATTAAAATGGTTGATAGGGTCTCCTTTACATCCGTATTTCTCAAACCATGGCATTTCTATCCCTTGTGGCATCGGGGTACGTAAGATTTCTATGGATAAGGGGCTGCTATAGACATGATATGTGGGTAGAGTAGTTTGACTTTGGCTAATGGTGGAAATTTTGTGTTGCATGGATGAAATGGTATTAAGTGGTAAAAGTACAAAGTTGTGTCACACTTTTATAAAGGAAATGGCCAACAATGATCTAACTTTTAAACTTGAATCACTAGAAAGTGGCATATATGTTTTGAATTTTGAAATGATATAAACTAAGGGTATGTGCAGGATCATGATGGGCCAAAAAGTGGCAATATGATGGGTATGTGGCTGACGGATTTTTTTTACCCAAAATTGATGAAATGAAAAGAGTTTTTAAAGGAGATTCTCGACTTTCTACCAATATAAATTATGCTTTATTTTGAATTTAATAAGTAATTATTATTCATTTTCTATTCAAATTATGACTAAAGTCCTGATTGATAGACTGATTGAAAAGAAATTATAGCTTTGAAATGGTATCACATTTTTTGAATCCAAAATATGCGCCACATTCTATGCTTTGCATACTATAGAATTAAAAAAATAAAAATTGAATTTCATGAAGTTTTGACCAAGTTAAGGTGGTCATACATATGAGTTTTTTATATTTTTTAAAAGTTGTAATAAAAAATTCATAATTAATTATTTACTTGGAAAAAAATTACAAAAAAATATGCATCACATTGGGACATGCATCCTCTATTTATATATAAAAAAATATTATCCTTTTGTTGTGGTTAGGGTGGTCAGACAGACACCTACTTCTTATTTTTTCCCTAAAATTTAAGTACTACTACATTGAAATTTCAAATTTTCACCAAATAGATTTTTTTTCCTTTTACACAAACCTAGTACTCTAGAAACTATATTCAATTTGCTACAAATTCTATTCTTACATATTTTTCAAATAATATAGATAACTTATTCATTTTTTTACGTCAAGTTGCCTAACTCTGATTTTTCTAATTTTTTTGCCATTTAAGGGCCTGTTTTTTCCATGATGATCCTGCACATACCCCTAATAAAATGTGTATTTTTTAGTATATATTATGTTTTTTATTTTTTGGAAAAATCAAAAAACCATTTCAATATAGTTTTCTATAAATTAACACTATAATTTAATTGTTGATAAGATGCTGAAAAATAAGATTACATGAGATGTCAAGCTCTATATATTAAATTTTCTTTTTTTCCCTTCAACTTTTTTGTGTATATTTATAACTTCAAACTTTAGGGAATGGATATATTTTTTTGTAGTATTAATAATTGTATATTTTTAAATAAATATTTAAATATGTGTGTATTAAAACATAGTTGTTTCCAGTCGATGTCAAATTTTATATTAAATATTTATCTAAAATATAAAGCAAAATATACTATCTTAATCTAGATTCTTTTATCTAGTGAATCATATTTTCTTAATTTTTTAAAATAAGTTTTAGTATTTTTCTTGACATGATAATCAACCTAATATTTTTATGTTGATAACCTACTTTTAGTAAAAGCTGAAAATAAAATATAAATAATAATTGAACTATTAAAATAAATATATATTTGAAAACTACACTTATGGATCTACAAAAGGGTATTTTTACATTTTTAAAAAAATATTATTTATATGAGTAGGATTTGTTGTAACATTAAATTTTTCAAATATTTTATTTTTTTAGTAAATTGGCCTCAATGTGGTGGTACATATGTATTTAGAAAAAAAAATTAGTTGCAAAATTTGTGGACATATTTAACTTATCTAGAATGAATCTTACTAAATCATGTGTTTGACTAAAATTATTTTTTAGTTATAAATACTAAAATCCACTTATGTTGATAAGTTGGCCGAAAGTGTGACACAACTTTGTACTTGGGAACATGGTCAGGGTATGTAGGCTAAGGTGGAAGGGAACATGGTGATGGAGTGTAAATGATGTTAGGGGAAGTGAAAGGAATACTAAAGGGGGTGAAGGTGGTGGAAGAGACTTACAATGCCACAAGAGAAGTAGAAATGCTAGGTGGAATCGGAAAAGAAGTAGCCAAATAATTAACCTAGTGCATAGTTGTGTGGACTAGTGGATTGCTATAAGTTGGTATGGATGTTATGGTTGAAGGGGGGGAACTTGAGGTCCTCCTTGGCTTAGAAGAATGTTTACAGATTGAGTATTAGAAGAGGCATTATTGATTGTAAATCTCAACAATTCTCTTCATCACTCAGAAGTCATCATCACTTTCAATCAAATGATGCAGATTGTCAATGGCAGGTATGGAAGTGGTGAAAATGTTTTCAAGTGACAAGTATTGTTGTAAATGTGAAAAATGCTCATGAATATTAATGACCTTTTCTTGTGAAAGGGAATTGTTTTGGGTGTCAACATTCATTGGATGGAAAGGTGAAGGCATAGAAGTAGTATTTTTAGTGCCTAATGCACCATTTTCCATACTAGAAGGAGGAGCTCATGATATCCCAAGGTCCACAATGAAAGTGCTATCGTGGGAGGCCATGAGTCTAGAACTTCTTCACACTAAAGTATTATCAATGAGGCACCAAACACTCATACATTTACCACAAAGGAGGGGGTAAAATCAAATGCAAGGTAATCTAAGATGTCTAAATGCAAATAATAGAAATGATGCTAATTGTAACAGAGAACTAACTATAGAAAATAGAAATATAGGAAAATGCCAGAAAAATGCTAGAAATTTTGTTTAAAAAGTGTAGAGGGACTAATTCATCCAGGGTGGTGAATGATTCCTAGTATGATGCTTTTGTGTGTTTTTCAAAAAAATTAAGATGATTTTAATGCTCTATAGAATGAAATCAAGGATGCAGAATGCATATTTTTAGTTTTTTGAATGAGATGCAATGCAAAAATGAAATCTAAATGAAGTTTTCACTAATACAATATGAAAATTCCTAGAATGCAAAAATGAAACAATGTCCTAATTGAATGTTGTTGCAAATGTAAACTAAGATGCAATATGTGAATGAAATGAAAAATGCCAAGTGTTCAAAATGCGGTTTCACCAAAATGAACTGTAGATTTTTGGGGTTCCTATATACTTCTCTAGCTCTTTTAGAGTTTTTCACCTAAAAGGACAGAGATAGGGCCCAAAAATACTAAGGGTTCATTCAAATTATGTTATGTATGATGTTTTATAAACTAAATGAAGCAATCTAAATGCAACTAAATTATTTAAATTAATGAATATGAATTCAAAACTAACATTTAAACTATGTTTGAAAACATGTTGTGATATGCAAACAATGAACTAAATGATGAAATAATGCAAAAAATAAATAAATAGGATGAAATAGAGTGCATCTGGGAAATATTTGAGGCATCTGGACTATTGTGAGTGTTGACTAAAATTACTGAAATTTCATAGTGGGACTCATTCACCCAGGGTGGAAAATTAGTCCTCCTACTAGTGAAAAAGTGTCAGAAACTAAGTTTTGACTATCAAGATCCAAAATATGACGAAATTCAGATTTTCAGTCCTAAGGTGGGACTCATTTTCTATTGGTAGAGAATAATTCCTCTCCGAAAATTCTAAAAAATCAGGAGACAACTCTCCAACACTAGATCTGGAAATCTTTGATTGTTGGGTTGTCAAAGTCAATTCTATAGGAAACAAACAAAAAACCTTCTCAAAGCTTGAAATATTAATGAGTTGACTTGAAGCACCTAGTTGACTTGTGTACCAATCTTCAACACCAAAAATCTTGTTAAATCTGCATACAAAAGTCTGCAAACACACATGCAATAGGGGGAGAATGGTTGAGGTTTAGCAAATAGGGGTTTTCCTCAGTCAAACCCCATTTTTGGTAATCAATCCCTTAATGAAATAATTAAATGAAAGATAATGATAAACTAATAACATGCAATAGCTATCAACTTACCAAACCCTTGATAATGCAAATTCGAAGTAATGTCAATGGATGCTCCAAAGTGCTTGAGTATTGCTTGATAAGATGTTGTAAGATGCTTGAATGCTTGAGATGGTTTGTGAATGAATGCTTGAATGAATGAGATTGTAGGAGATGTAAAATAAGGTGAAAATCACTTATTTATAAAATCTTGTGTCTTAGTTACCCATTCATTCCTCATGACAGGCCAACATCAAGTGTTTCTGAATAAAAACCCGAAAGGAAATTTAAAATATTTTGAATTTGGAGCCAAGGAGGACTCATTTGCCACCCATGGTGAATGGATCCCACCTAGGGCCTAAAAATGGGTGTTGGGAATTATGTTGTATTTAATGTTATTTATCAAGCTTACATTAAAAAATACACTTAATTAAGACATATGAGGGCATAAAGGGGCCAAATAAAACATAATAAAGGGATAAATAGTGAAGTTATGCCTAGAAAAGTGTGAAATCTTGTTACAAGACTTTACAAAACTTCAAAATAGGACTTAATTAGTGATGAAAAGGTGATTTTTTAGGTGAATTGTAATGTGTAGAGTCTATAAGAATATAGAAATGTCTTAAAAAATTTCACAACACCTTCACAAGATGTCATTATTTGAGTTTTAGTACCTAAATATGAATGTTCAAGCCATGTTATAGCATAAAATCAAAGAAAAATAGATAAAACACAATGAAACAAGACCTAAAAGGTCATGAAAATGACAAGGGGCCATTTTTCTATGGAATGAGAACTCCACTTACATTTTATAGAAGTAGCATATGGCAATTCTTATTTGATATGACTCTTCCCCTAAAGCTTGGCTGGTCCAGCAATGGAATGGTTCTCCCACTTACCTCATAGAATCAAGAAGTTCCAAGAAATCATGGAATTGTTCATAGAAAACAACTCATTTAACTTAGGCATGAAAGTGATCCTAGAGGAATTATCCATCTTCAAACAAGCTAAGGGAGAGACATTTGTATCTTTCTTGCAACGATGGAGATCCAAGGACAGAAAAAGAAAATGGTCTATGCTAGAGGAACAAAAAATTGGAACCATTACCTATAACCTCAAAAGGGGTTTGTCCTTCCATTTAAAAATGAAATGTATCACAACTTATGACCAAATAATCCTCAAAGTTTTCAACATTTAAAGAGCCCTTATAGTGCAAGGGGACACACCCGTGTACCAAGACAATAAACCATTGATAATCTACAATGATAAACCTCACACATGGGATAAAAATAAAAATGTTACCAATGATGGTGTCATTAATGCCAAAGTTGTGATTAGTACTCCATGTAAAAATTTGCAAACATACCAACAACATAACACTCATCAACAAGAAACAACCCATCTATCAAAACACACCACAAGTTTAGACTCATCACAACAACACTTGAATAATCAAATAGTAAATAATGTGAACACTCAAGGATGAAAACCCCCAAGGAACAAATATCCACCAAAACACATGTATACACCACTAGAGGAACCCATTGAATATATCATGCAACAACTAGTACAAGAAAAACTCATCACACTCTCCATCTATGAAAATTACCAAGAACCTTAAGTTAAACGACTATGGTATAATGAGAAGAATCTTTGTGATTTTCATAAGATCAAGGGACACACAATAGCTAGTTGTAAGAGACTCAAAAATATTGTCTAGGACCTTATTGATGATAAGACTATAACCATCAACCAACTAGTAGGAAATTAAGATCCCAAGATATACTTGAATCCCACGTTGGATCAAAACAAAGGCAAAGCAAAGAGTTGCACCAATGTAAACCATATCTATGACCATATTGTAGCAATATTGGATGATTTTGTGATGGTTTTCAACATCACAATGCCTAGAAAAAATTATGGAGTAACCACATGTACTGGTACAGTCTCTATCCCAAGACTATCACCACCACCTAGCACACCATCTACCAATTTGAAATCAAACCCTAGTGGTTACAACATCTTAGAACAACTAAAAAATACCCCCTCCCAAATATCCATCATTGAGTTGGTTAAAATAACACCTGCACATAGGGATATTCTAGAAAAAACCGAGGTTGCATCCTCTATTCCTACAGACATTGATGCAAACCAATTTCAAGCTATGTTCGAACACATTACCATGCCACATATTCTTAAAAAAATTTGAGCATGACCTCCCCACACAACCATCACATAACTACATGCTCCATCTTGAATTCTTAGTCCATAAAAACAAATTCAAAAGGGTCCTAATGGATGGGGGTGTAGGATTGAATATTCTTACCCTACAACCAATAAATAATCTAGGATTATTAGAGGATGTCATTGAAAAAGGAAAATGTATCACCATCATGAAATACGATGACCAAGAATGGGTGTCCCAAGGCACTATTCAACTCCCCATCCATGTCAGACTTGCAATCATGGAAACCACTTGCTAGGTCCTTGACCTTGAATTTCCATACAATATTCTCTTAGGGCATCCATGGATCCATGAGATGCAAGTTGTTGCATCTACATTCCACCAATGTATAAAATTCATGTATTAAAACCAAGAAGTTACCATCCATGGAAACCTTGAACCTTTCTATTATTGCAAAAATCTAAAATCCAAATATTACAAAATCCCATAAGTTTCAAAAAATAATGAGGGGCCCACTTCTTCCTATGTTGATCCATCCACTTTAGCCTCCACTTATGAGACAAAAAAACTCTCTATTTTGAACATCCTAGACATTAAGGTTGTAATCCAAGATAATGGTTATGGGGACTATAAATTAAAGAAGAGTGGCTTTGTGATAGAAGAGTTAACTCAATCTCCTAAAACTCATGACAGACCATGACCTAGTGATGACACATCCTAAACATTCACAACATCTCCTACCACTTTCAAGAAAATAGGAGATTTGAATAAAGAGGATTTCAGTGAGGGAGATATCTCTAAACTACTCCATCAAGATGATCGACCCACACCTGTTCTTCTAATAGAAGATGACAACAAAGGACTACAAGTAATGAAGATGTGGGTGTACAACAAAAATGAGAAGCTTTGAAAAAAAGACAATGGCCTATTAGAACCTATCATTCCTGACAAGTTCCCTAAGAATATTGGCCTTGGATGTACCCATGTAAATACAACCATACATGGAAAAGGTGATCCTATTAAGATGGTCAAAACTTCCTCTTCGATCTCCATCTCACTTAGTATTCCCTTTGAGGATCCCATCTCTGACTTACCCATGCTATTTGAGGATTCCTATCTTTTCATGATTACCTCCATCTCATTCAAGCCAAATGACCAAATCACTGAGTGAAAGCTTATTTACTCCCAAATCATCGACTATGGCCAACGAGGACCACCAATCTTAGATACATTCAAAAATGATGAGGCTCTCTCAGAATTCATGGAACTAAGCGACAATTTTCTATATGGATATCACAAAGTAGGGTTTGACATAGAGTTGGATACACATGCATACTATGAGGAAATTATTGAATCTCTTAGTCACAAAATTGAAAATCTAAGAGTAATGTCTCAATATTTAAGTGAAAACAACATTGTGGCTCTTTCTGATCCTAAAAAAGTGAAAATAAAGGATGTATCTGATGGTGAAAACCTCTCTAAGGCACTAAAGGATGAGGGATTCAATCTTCCTCTTAGTGTTATCCATCAAGAGAAATCAATAGTCCTAGTAGAGAAGTGCAACCTAGTGAACTTAAGAACTAAAGAGACCCCACACATCACTTTCTATGCCAAGTCACTTTTAACAAAGGAGCAAGAAAATCTAGCAGCATTCCTAAAGGAAAGGAAAGTGAACTTTTCATGGGCATATGCTAACATGCCAGGCATTGATCCATGAGAATTGGTCCATCATTTAGTAGTCTATCTAGAGGAAAAACCTATGAGATAGAAATTGAGAAAGATGCATCCAAAAATCAGCCTACTCATCAAATTTGAGCTACAAAAATTCTTCGACACTGGATTCATCCTACCCATTGATTATCCATAATGGGTTTCTAACCTTGTACCTATTTCCAAGCTCATTGGGGCATCAGGATCTATAACGACTTCAAAGACCTAAAAAAATCATGTCCTAAGGATGATCTACCCCTCCCCAACATAGATATGATTGTAGACCTAACAATGGGGCATGAAATTATATCATTGATGGATGAATTTTTAGGATAAAACTAGATTATGATTGAAAAGTATAACCAACATAAAAAACCCTTCACCTGTCCTTGGGGCACCTACTATTATAATATGATGCCATTTGGGCTAAATAATGCTAGAGCCACCTAGCAAAGGGATATGACTTTGATCTTTCATGACATGATCCACAAATTTGTAGAGGAATATGTGGATAGTATACTATCCAAATAAAGGAAACATCAAGACCATATATCAACACTAGGGCCAATCTTTGATAGACTAGAGGAATATAAGGTAAAAATCAATCCCAAGAAATGTGTCTTTGGAATAACTTTAGGAAAGGTGTTGTGATATATTGTGTTGATGAGAGGAATCAAAATAGATCCAGAAAAAATCAAGGAAATCTTAGACATGGAGGCTCCACAAACAATAAAATAGTTAAGAGGTTTGTAGGGAAGGCTTCAATCAATCAGAAGATTCATAGCACAGTTGGCTGATAAAACCATCCCCTATTCTCACCTATTCGACAAGGGGGTAACCTACAAGTGGTATGAGAAATGTGATAAGGAATTTAATCAAATCAAGGAATACTTGCTAACACTTCTAGTCCTTATGCCACCAATCTAGAATAAACCATTGATCCTTTACATTTTAGCTATGGTGGAAACTCTTGGTGCTCTTCTATATTAGCATGATGAAACAAGGAAAGAAAAAAATATCTACTACATCAATAGAACCTTGGTGGGACATGAACTAAACTACACATTCATTGAGAAATCTTGTGTTGTAGTCGTGTTTCTATCACATAAATTTAGGAACTATATGTTGGAACTCTAGATTAAACTAATTGCCAAGATAGACCCCCTAAAGTATCTCTTATCTAATGCAACTCTAACAGGACAGATGGACAAGTGCGTGATGATATTGATAGAGCATGGCATTGCATATGTAGAAAGAAAAGCTATCAAAGGACAAGCAATTGCAGATCAATTAGATGAAGCTCCCATATATGTAGAAAATTCACTGGTATCAGAGTTTCCAGATGAGTCAATCTTCAACCTAAATGTTGTAGACCATTGGAAGGTATACTTTGACGGATCATACACGTAACATGGGTTAGAATTAGATACCCTCTTTGTCATAAAACAAGGGGATTGTATCCCAAAATCATACATGTTATCTTTCCCTTGCACCAGTAACATTGTAGGATACGAAGTTCTTGTCATAGGGCTTTGGATTGTAGTTCAATGGAAAATCATGGAAATCAAGGTATATGGGGACTCACAACTAATTATCAATCAAGTGAGTGATGAATATCAAACTAAAGATGATAAAATTACCTCGTACAAAAATTTGGTGGAGGATCTAAAGGAGTTCTTCATCGACATAACATTTTAGCATATACCTAATGGTTATTATTTTAGAACCAAACTTATTCTTACCACATACCTATGAAATTTCTTAGGATCAATTATCGGTAAGGGTAATGATTGGCCAACACATAAGAAAATATGTTTAGGTCTTTACTTCTTTATGTTGGGATCTGTGAAATCTAGGAGGGTAATCTTAAAAATTGTGTTTATAGATATTGTTTTGTATAAGTATCAAACACAGGACAAACAAATGATTCTCCTTAAATGTTTAAGAGCCACAATATCCTAAAGATTTAGCTTATATTCACCATAGTGAATTGACTTAAACAAGAGAAAATTTAATTCATTAAGATTCACACACACCCAGAAAGATCTTTACAAGTAAGTTGATTATATTTTATGATCAGCTGTTGAATTGGTCATCACAATTGAAGTATAATTACTTTGCTAAACTAGTGCCATATTATTGGAATGGAGTCAAACCATATACCTACATGATTAGATAACAATATTTCATCTGATAATACCCAAAACCTTGAAAATATTGCATTACAATACTCCCACTAGTCATTTCCACAATTTACTTCTTACTAGCATCATCATACATGATTTATTTCAAACCCACTGCTATATTCAAGAATTTGCATACATTCATTGAATTGATAAGCAAGAATAAAATAACACATCTATTGGAAACCAACAAAGAAAAATAAGATAATTATTGATTATATTATTCATAGTCTGATAACCTATACATAGGAGAGTAACATATAGAAACTTTACACTATTCTACTATATGTCATTGTCATTATGAAAACCATATACATATCAACTGACTTTATCCCTAGAAAATATTACTAGAAAGTTTAGTATCCAATTTATTTTTATGTATAATCCCTTAAAAGAAAACTACCCACTAACCCCCTCTATAATCAACCTTGAAATCCGTTTTATAAGACAAGGGAGCAACAAGCATCAAGCTGAATTACACTTACACTTAACTTCAATTCCAAGATGAATGTTTCCAAAAAGTGAGAATATTCCCAAATAAGTTTGTAAACAATCATTTGTAAGACAAGGGAGAGAAAAAAAAATTCCAAAAAACTATTAGTTAGAGAAGACCCACTAGTCTTCAAAGGACATCATTGTTGCAGCACAAAAAACATGCAATGTCAAACCAAACCAAGAAATGTCACCATTAGCAAACAAAAACCCATATCACAACACACTAGCCAAAGAAATCAAGTTAACAAAAAAGACAAAAAAATTGAGCACTAGCTTAGAAAAAGAATAGTGTGCTAATTTTACTTGTTAGCAACAAAGTAGGTATGCCTGCTTGGGGTCCTTATTGAAAGTGGAGTAGCCATCACCACCTCATCCTTAGAATCATCCAAATCATTCATGGCCATGAGATACTAGTGGTAACTTGAATTAGTCTTGTCTCCATTATCAGAAGAATCATCTGAGACTTCAATGGGAGAATGATGGCATCCCACATAAGCTTGGTGATAATTATTCCCTCTTGTAGCTTCCCTCTATGGACTACAAATTTTTTTCTCCTTTCCTTTCACCAATTCCTTTGAGATAATTCGGCCTCTTAGATGATAAGCACATTTGAGAACACCCTGTGCAAACTTCTTGACAACTCTTGCTTTCTTCTTTGGAGTCACGATGATTTCAAACATATCCCATTCACTTTGAGGAGAACCATCATGAGAATCAAGAGGGTTGAGTCTCTTGGACCTATGGACCAAGTTGATGTTCACACTTACCTTACCCATTTCCTTACTTAATAACTTATCAAATTTCCTCAAAACAAAGAAACCATCCAATTCTGAAATAACAAGCTCAAATTCACACTTACTTTCAAACTCTTAATTCTCATAAACAATAAAATGGTGAGAATAATCAAGAAAGTGATCTTCATTAAATAGAGAAACTGGTGTGTTTTTGCATTAATTTTCCAAGAAAGATTGTGTGAAGGCATAGGAAATCAATTACCCTAATTTTAAAACTCAGTTGTTGATCGTACCTTGAAGTTAATCAATGGGAAATCAATCAAGATGATTAATTTTGAAAAAATTAAGCACATGCACTTGATAATTCTCCATAATTAGAAAACTTAAGTGAGATAAACATTCACTTAGTTTGAACATTAATCACATGCCCAGAATTTAACCATAATTTTTGTGTCATATTTACCTATTCTCCCATGGGAATTAATTTTCTTGTAATTGATCATAGTAAGCTAGTGGGGAGCGATCACAATATATCTTTAGAATATTGGCCTATACCCTACCTTACTTCAATTTCACCTTCCCATGTGTACCAACAACTGATAGATTTGACGACCACAAAAAAATTTCTAAAATTTCACATGTGTTCCCAAGAATCAATTCTAATTTAGAACCATTTTTATCTTAGAACAGTCTTGGCCAATATTTCTAGCAGCACCTAATCTTTACCAACAACCATCTAAGTCCCTAGAATGTTCCTCATGGAATTTTCATGCTTTCCTATTGAGAAACATGAGACATGAGTGGGCCCCTTCACAGGATGGTGGGAAGTGGTCAAGATCAAGCCACATCACCTGCCATTGACCATTGATCTTCTAATCTCTAGAGACATGCACCATCTCCAAAGCCTAGTGGGTCCCATAAAAAGTGATAGATGTCACTCAACCCTCTATTTCATGTTACTATCTCTTCTTAATGCATAATACAAACAGGCATGTGAGGAACAGTCCTGATGAGAACACGTGTTGCAGTGTCCATCACTAATCTTTGTTAAAATCCTACCATTGATCCTTCAAAATGAAATGGTCCCACCATTGGACTCAACACATGGCCATTGCCCACTAGCCTGTTTGTTTAAAATAATAGGAAATAAATCAACACGGGCATGCAGGGAGTAGTCTAGATGTGGCCACATTACTCAATGTCATCCATTAATATTCTTAAAATGGCCCTAGCTATCTTTACTAAGGATATCGGGCCCACCAATGCACTAGACACATGGTAGAAGCCTAACAACCCATGTGAATAATATTATAAGGAATGAAACAACATGGGGGCACGGGGAATGGTGGTGATCAACCCTTGATGATCAGATGACCAGAGTGAAAACCTAATTATGTACATGCTACAAAAGTTAATTTTAAAAAAATGGGGCCACCACTAGGCTCACAGGAACTTGACCCTTAGGAATAAGGACTTAAGACTCAAGTCAAAAAAGAAAATCATGCCTGACCATAGTAAAATTTTGAACAATAAAAAGGAATTTAGTGACCAAAAAACCTACACTTAGGGGGTTGGTGAACATGAATTCAATGGCATAGGTGCTGACTTAAACAACCAAAGACTTGGAATATCAGGTCAATGCAAAAATAGAATGACCAAGGGTTTCCTAGACTCATAAGTCAATTTTGAAAGCTTTTAACAATGTAAAACCCTAACATAGTGATGAAGACACAACCCTAAGCCAAAATGAGATTTCAAGCCAAATGATGCAATATTTTAAAAAGGAACCAATAAATTTTTGAGGGGTTCCATCAATACCAAGGGTAAATAATAGAGAAAATTATGCTATGGCTAAAATTGGATCATTACTAGATATCCCAAGAAACATACATAAACATGAATTTCTTGTAGAGCATCTTCTCGTACCAGCTTGCTAGGTACTAGACATCATTGGTCCCAGTGATCCTTGGTACCATGATATATTCACCTACTTGAAAAGAGGAGTCCTCCCCGTCGACATCACCCCAAATCTCAAGAAAAAATTCATTAAAAAGTCATCCCTCATCATCATCTTAGGTGAAACTCTCTACCATAGGAGTATTGAAGGAACCTTATTATGATGCCTTAATCCCAAGGAAGCTTTGATTACCTTAACAAAGGTACATGATGGAATCTATCATTCACACTCTAGTGGTATCACCTCAACCAAGAAATTGTTGAGGATGCAATGCTACTAGCCTACTATGGTGAAAGAAGCTCATGACTATGTCATGAAATTTATGCAATTCCAACAACATGGGGACCTCATCCATGCACCAATTCAAGAGCTCTAGTCAATCATAATACCTTGGCATTTTTCACAATAGGGGCTTGATCTCATTGGGAAAATATCACCGACCTCATGTAATGGAAACAAGTTCATTATTATCACACAGAGTACTTCACAAAGTGGGTAGAGGCCATCCCTATGACCTACATCATGGGAAATAAAATATATAAATTCATCTTGAATTACCTCATCTTCCGCTATGATGTTCCCTAAGCCATGATCTAAGATAATGGGACACTTTTCAAAAATTAGGATGGCTATGAGCTATGCCAAAGATTTAACATCCAAAATCAGTTCTCTACCTCTTACTACCCTTAGGGAAATATTCAAGTTGAGGCCACGAATAAAACCATTCTAAAGATCCGAAAGAAAATGGTCAATGACGCTAGTCATGATTGGCATATACAATTAAACCCTTCTCTATGGGACTATTGAACCAACATCCACACACTTACAAGTGTAACCCCTTTCTCCTTGGTTTATGGATCAAAAGCCATCCTATCTATTGAGGTAGAGCTCTCATCCCTAAGAATATCCTTGCAGAACCATATTACTGATGAAGAATATAGGGTGTCATAGTTGAAGAAGATGGAACTATTGGATGAATGTCGCCTAAATGCTTTGAATCACCTACAAGTTTACCAAAACCATCTAAAAAGGATCTTTAACAAAAAGATTAAAATTAAATCATTTCAAGCCATGGAGCTCATTTTGAAGGAAAATAAAAAGAATGTACAAAATCTAGATAGCAACAGAAAATTTGAACCCAACTGATTGGAACCCTTTGTCATCACTACCATTTACACAACATGAGCATATCAACTATCCACACGTGAAGGTGAGCCTCTATAGGAGCCCATCAATAGCTCCCATCTCAAAAAAAATTATGCCTAATCTTGCAAGGTATAAATCCAAAAATATAGAAAAATAAAAATATATTAAAATCCAAAAAGATCAGAAAAAGGATTGAAAATAGTAAACACAAAAATTGTCCTCTAGTGAAAACCACTATGGTGGCAGTTTGGGCAAGTACCTTGGTGAAAACCTGACTATCAGGAACCTTGTGTAAATAAGCACTTTCCATCCACCATGGATTCTTTGGCTTGTTTCGTATCACTTTTCATTGCATTCACCCATTGAATTTCGATTTCTCCTTCCATCACCTATCACACTTCTGTATCATAGCTTGATCCTACGCCAGTATAATGTTCCAACCTAGAATTACTTGGCACATTCCTAAGGCCATTTTTTCCTCTCTATATTGATTTAGTCTACCACATCACGTTAGGGGCATGTCCTTATACCTACATCAGATCAGATTAATGTATATCCTTGATATCTTCCATAACATTTTAAAAATCCAAAAACATTCATAAAACCAAAAAAATCCAAAAAATAGGTTGAAAATAGAAAATATCAAAAACATAGTGACCATGTCAAACTACATTGTCTCTAAGCTTGAATGTAGGCAAGGATAATCATTGATCAACCCTTGAGGCATTAGGTCAATCCTTAGGAGTCTGCCATAATAAACTAACAATGCATACATGTTCATATACTTCATCAATAAATGAGTCCATGTCATTCAAAGTACATGGTCTCTACATGTATAACATAGGAAAGGCTAATCTTTTACTAGCCCTTGACACCCCTAGGATGGTTCCTTAGGTTAGGTTCTTGGTCAAAATCTCAAAAAACACAAAAACATTGGAAATTTTGAAAATCAAAACATTTGTAAACCATCTCAGAAAAATTTCAAAAATAGCTTCAAAACATTTCAACATACTAAAAACATTCAAAAAACCCAAAAGATTCCATCCCATTTCATGCTCACACACATTAAACATCAACTCATAATAAATTGATTATCACCTTCAACCTTTGGAAAAATAAGCGGAAACAAGTCTGGAAAATTAAAAAGTGTAAACTCAAATGTTAGGGTCTTAAGTCTAGGTCAATAAGTAAACAAGTTTGTTAGATCTTGGTATCAATAGCCCATGATCCCATTCACTCCAAAATAATCTAATTAAATCATGTCCAAGGATGCATCCTTCCTACAATGGACATCAACATTAGGCATGACCGTAGTTTAGTCTTGGCTAGAGGTATGAAGAACATTGACTTGTTTGTGTACATTATATTTTATTTTGATTTATCTTATTGTGCTCATTCCAATGAGCTCTTGATGATGTCTAATCAAAATTATTTAGAGAGAAATAAATGGGGCATTGAGCATTATCTTTTTTTTGTTGTGCTTGTTGGATGTTCTTGTAATATAACCTTGGTGAATACTTGCTTTGTTAGGTATTTATAGAGGATATTCTTAAAGCTTGTTGACAATTACATGGGAAGGTTATACCTTTCTATGTCTTTTTATAAGATGTTTGATGTGTCTAAATTACATCCTAGTAAATTTTTGTATGTTAGGTGTGAACAAGGATACTTCTATCTATTTGTTTAGTCAAATTCCATCGCACTAGATACCACACCATCCTGGTTGTATGTACCTTGATGAATCATATCTATGTGTGTTATGAAACATAAAGAAAGTTGTGATGTTTATATTCCCAATCCCGGGATAAGAAAATCATCATCACTCAACATCATATCTAATAAAGTCTTGACTCATAGACTTGTTGGACTTCCGCATCTTTTCAGAATCAAAGGTTGATCCCTCTCATTCTTCTATCCTCTTTCATGATAACATGATATCATGTCATTCACCAAAAAACTACCTGCATTCATAAAACATCAGCATACCTAGCTTGCATACTCATACATATCATCATAATAGGAAACATCATCCATCTCACATGCATTGCATCATCATTTAAGTTGTTTAGGATAATATAGATTTTTATTCTAAGCATCTAAAACACATCTCATTTGGTATCATCATCATAATATAGATCTATTAGTCTAAGCATCTCATAACATAACCATCCATACTTCCATATAGTATATTTGTCACGAAATTAACCCAAAAATTGGAATTTTCACTCTATCTCTTTAAAGTAGTGTACCAACATACTCTTTTCCACATATTGCACCAATAAATGGAAAACACATGTTATTTTCCAGCAATATTGCACTTATATTATTGTTGAATGTGTGTATATCTAAGTATACAAATATATATATATATGCATATATATATTTATGTATACACACAGTCGAACATAATATAGCCCTTTCTTTTCATTTATGTTTCTTTGCAATTTGTATATGCATAATTGAAATATTTGAAGTTATTATATGCTTCACCGTAAGAGTTTAAAGCCAATATGGCCAACTATGTATATATAAAATACCTAGACATTTATATATACATACATACTATATATATATACATATATGTGTGTGTGTGTGTGTTTGTGTGTGCATGTGTGTATATATATAAATACAATTGGTTAAAATAGTAATACTTTTTGCATACTGCATTGTCTTTTAAGGGTTTGATACATCTATCTTTTGGCCAACTGTGTGCATACATATACATACCATTAATAGGTTTCAATAGCTAGACTATTAAGGGTTTCATGCACAAATATTTTTTCTAACTGTTTCTTGAGCTTCCATGAACCCCTCACTCAACAATACCCACTCCCCCATCATCCTCTCATCCCTATCGATAGTAGATTCATCTCTACTAGAATGGTCAAATTTTTATGAAGATTTTATATGCATTTATAGGATTTTCATTGTAAAATTGGTAATCATTTTAGTTCTTTAATTTAAATAACATTTAAACATTATTAATAACATATTAATATAATATTTAACAAATTAATATTATAATAAACATTATAATATTATGTATGTGTGTATATGATACATATACATACAGACATATTGTGGTAATATATATGTGTGTGTGTGTATACTATACTATACATAAATACATTATATTACTATGATGTATGTATGTATATATGTATGGATACAAATCATACATACATACATAGAGCCATTTTCATAGACACATAGACATACTTAGCCAAAAGATAGGTGCATGACACCCTCAACTATGGAGTGTATGATAATGTTCCAATATCACAATATAAATATGCAATTTATAGAATTATACTACATATGGAAAAATATATAGAATGATGTTTCATATAGCCTTTGTTCATTTACATTTATTTGAATTCAATGTATGCTTTAATTTATATTCAATTGCTTTCACAAGTGTGACAAAGTTGTTTCAATTCATATCAAAATGCTAGTTGAAGTTATATATAAGTATCATAATGTTGTATTAGTTGGTTGTTTTGAGTTATTCTTAAAAATCATGATGTATTAGAAGATAAATCCAAATATTACTATCCAATTACTCTCAATCTTACATGTATGACTTTTTTGTTTTAGTTTGTATCATTTTTTTAATTTGTAAGAGTTAGAATCGGGGATGTGATAGTATAACATGCATTTTTTGTTTCATTGCACACACACCCTTGATCATTTCATACAATCAACAATTAGATGCATGGTTAGTTGTTCTTCGAATTACTCTCACTCCTACATGTATGAATTTAATGTTTCATTCTTTTTCTGTAGGAGTTAGAATTGGGGATATGATAGTATATCATGCATTTTTTGTTTCATTGAACACACACCCTTGATCATTTGCAATCTAATCAATTAGATGTACATAGTATGTTATTCAATTTAATTCCACTCTTACATGTATGAATTTTTGTTTCAATTTTGTCATTATTTTATTTGTAAGATATAGAATTAGATATAATATTATAGCATGCATTATTTGTTTCTTTGCAAAAAAAAAATTGATCATTTGCAATTAACTCAAATAGATGCATGGTTAGTTTTTTCTTTAGTTACAGTCTCTCTTACATCTCTGAACTTTCTATTTCAGTTTCTATCATTCTTTGATTTGTAAGAGTTAGTGTAGACACTCAAATAGGCCTGATTGACATTAATCTAATTAATTAACATCACTTCTACTATTAATTAAGTAATTTAGATTATTTAATTATTTTATATTTAATCCCTTCAAATTTGTTAATTATGAATTAATTAACTTTTAATCATCATTACCCATTCTCTAGCTTTTTACTCAAACTTGGTCAAACTCAGCCCATGGTCAACTAACCAGGTTGTACATGAAATTCATTTCTTTTAGTTATCTAATTACCTTATTTATCCTCACAATGGCATATTCCTAGGAATATTCCTCTCAACCACACCTTCATTCAATTTCCCTCTAAAATGCTTTAATAGCCTCTTACAAAGTCATTTACTCCTTCTTACATGTCATATTGTTCCTTAAATTCTATTACATTCTTAACCACATCCTTTTACATCCTCAACCATTTTCATTTATTTCTCTTACATCCTCTTTACTCTAAACATTCCCCAAAATGTGCTCCATCCATGTCCAATAGAAGTGTCACAATCCTATTGGCTCCTTTTTTATCCTACATTCACAAATTTTACCTCTTCTTCAACCCTTCACTCCTATAAGTAGAAGCCTCTTCTACTTGAATTGGATCCACTTCTTTATGCAAATTCATTATCTTCCAATTGCTATCATTATCTTTGCGGGTAATCCAACTTCATCACATCTTGGAAGCTTTAGGAAAATGGGGTGGTAAAGGGAATTCTTTCCATATCAAAGGAGCACCACTCCGACTATGGGATAAATTTTGAATATTTTTTTATATATTTTCATTTGTTACTTTGATCTCATTGTCATGATTATATATTTAGCATGTTTAAGTATTTCATAGGAAGGCTTTATTTAGTTTTCTTAATTGACTAATAATGATAATATTTGTCATTGTTTGAGAAAAATGCATGTTTATCCTTCACATTTAGAATTGGGGATGTGATAGTATATCATGAATTTTTTGTTTAATTGGACACACACTATTCATAATTTGAAATAAACTCAATTAGATGCATGGTTAGTTTTTTCTTCAATTACACTCACTCTTACATGTGTATGCATTTGTTGTTTTAGTTTGTATCATTCTTTTAATTGTAAGAGTTAGAATTGGGGATATGTATTTAGGAGATTTTGTTTTTTGAAGGGATTTCATGGTAATCTATATTGAAATTTACAATTTAAAAGGAATTGTGGATAGCTGCAACATAGGTTACCATTAGAAGGGAATTCAAACTATCAATTCTCCCTTAAGAATTGTTTTGATTATATGGGGTTCAAAGCAAGTTTTGTAGGGACCCAAAACCATTTACAAAAAAAGACACAAAATGATGCTAGAAAGGATTTTGAAAAGGCCACCAACAACAACCTAATAGCCAAAAAATAATACAAAATGGGTGGTAGAAAAAAATATTGAAATTAACTACCAGTAGCACCAATCAGCCACAAAACAACAAAATAATTGAAAAGAAACCTACACCCAATAGGAAACAAAAAGCAACAATGAAGAAGACCAAGCACTAGTCCAAGATACTAAGGGTGTTAGCCACCTCAATCTGATAGTTCTTATGTCTTTCGACTATATCTAGCAGCTCCTTCTTCTCAGCATCAAAGGATCTCTTCCAATCAGCCAACCCTCTAACAAGAAGTCCTTTGTCATCATCCTTAGCAGATTTTTTACCTTTTCCCTTAGCTGTGTGCTCTTTCTCCATAAGCTCATAGAAGTAAACTTGATACTCCCTAAGCTCACTAATCTTTTTGAAAAGGACTTCCAAGGATTCTATGCTATTCTTCATAGAGATATGACATGCCTGCAATAGTTTTTTAATATCAACATTCATACCCTAAACCTTGGCTTCTAGAGTAGCCAACCTTTCCCCACACAAATATTTTAAGTCATGATAGGAACCTTCAAGGTCCACCATTCTATCAATAAGAATGTCCAAAACCGAACCCTTGGGAACATTCTTCAGATTCTCCTTTAGGCCTCTAATTTTAATATTAATCTTATTGAACTCCTATAGAGTTCACTTACCTAATTTAAAAATAATAGTGGCCCCATCCCTAGCCATATCAAGCAAATCATATATGGAGGTAGCATCATCATGAAGGTAAGAAAAATCCTTGAAAAGTGGATTTACCTTGAAAGGATCTTGTATAGCTTTTTTCTTCTCCACATCATCCTCATCCAAACACCTTAACTCCTCGTCCTACTAAATCTTGGGCATATCCTGCATTGGGTAAATCCCTCAAGAATTGTTCAATAGAGATACAATTAACATTAATTAGATGTGAAAAACACATAAGCCAACAAAAGAATTTTTTTAGTTATGAAATGTGATGAACCTCTTGTTTTTAGCTTTCCTAAAAGCTCACCAAAAATGGAAAAATTTGGTGAAGTTTTTGTGTGTGTGAAGTTTGGTTTAGTGCCAGGCTTGAGCAATTTGAATTTGAACTTAAGCCTTGGGTTTCCTAGAGCGTGGTAGTTTGGGCAGGATATAAATGTCAATCTTTTTGTTTCAACAGTTAGCAAAGTGGGGTCATGCAGCAGGGACAAGCTCTTGTCCATTGGTGGTTAATTTTGGGAAGCACAGGTTGTGTGGGGAAGACATGATCAAAGTTGCACATTTGGAGGAGAAGTGTATAGCTGAGACACTCAAGGTGTCTTGTGATGACTACCCTTTAGAAGAGTCAATTCCAAAATTCCAAGAGGATAAGTCGATGGATGGTGTTGAATATTCGAAGAGCAAGTCCCATTAGGGTAATCCCATGTGGTTAATCTGAGTATTTCCTAGATTGAGCATGTTTCGTTGGAAGAAAATCAGATGGAAGGAGAGTTTTCCCTACTAGGTCAAAATGGTTTGACCTTTTTTCCTCTAAACTTAAAAGTAAAGGAATTGCTTCTGAGTCAGTATCCTCTTCTAATGAGGGAGGTGTTTTCTCCTTCTTTGTTCCAAATTATCTTGTTGAGAGGAACATTACAAAGATGGACTTCTCCCTGGTGGGAAAGGTGTTAGGTCCTTGGTGTAATATTGAGGAGTTGTGTACTTGGGTGCATAAGAAGTGGGTGCTAAAAGGCTAGGTTGAACTTGTAGCTATGGCAAAGGGATTTTTTTCATTTTCCTTCTCCTATCATGAAGACCTAAGAAATGTGTTTGTGAAAGGGCCTTGGTCATTTTTGCATCTCTCTATGGTTCTCCGACCATGGGAACCTAGGATGGACTTGTCCAAATGTCTCTCTAATTCTGCTCTTGTGTGGGTCAAGTTTCTCAATCTGTCATTGGAGTACTAGGATGAATAATTTTTTAAGGCAGTTGTAAATTATTTTGGAAGGATTGTTTCTATTGATGAAGCCACTCATTCTAGGAGGAGGTTAGTTGCAGCTAGGTTTTGTGTTATGATTGACTAGGATGCTCTGATACTTGAGTTCTTTTTAAAATCTAAGGTGGGTTCTTTGAAGCAGCAGATTGTCTTTGAAAATATCCCTTTTCCTTGCTTCAAATGTAAAAAAATGGGACATTGGGCTAAGGATTGTCCTGTGCCTAGTGTCCCACAAAAGGCTACTAAGAAAACTAAGGTTTGGAAGATAAAGGAACCTAAGGAGAAGAAAGGTGAATCTACTACTAGAAATGGTATGGAGGGTGAGGGGAACACTAAGGTTTGTCCTATTCCTCCTATTGAGACTAAAAAGACTCTAGGGAATCTTGGGGAAGGGGATGTTGATCTTTCTTTTTCTCAAGATATGGACCATGTTTCTAAGACTCTGTGTTCTCCAAGGAGGACTATGGTGGAGCTAGCTATTGTTCTACCATCTCCTCTCTTGGCTAGTTTGGAGCCACTAGTAGGTGATGGTGCACTTGTAGTGGCTGACACTATGAGAAAGGATGATGAGGGCTTCACCCAAGTGTGTGGCTGGAACAATAAATATTCTTCTCCCATCCCAGCCTCATAAGGGAGTCACTACAAGAAGAAAAAAGGAGGATTGTGGGTCTGAGTCTAGGGGTCACGGAAAACCTACTCTTTAGTAGACCAGGGAGAAGGAATGCAAAAGGGATATTGCTGAGGGAGTCCAAAAAAAACCTTTTTGATCTATGCTCTAAGAGAAACCCCTCTTCATGTAAATGAATATTATTTTATGAATATCAGGGGGTTGAATAACCTACATAAGTACGACCTCTAGAAGAATATTTTATGAGACCATAAACCAGACATCTTGTTGATTCAAGAGATGAAAAAGTAAATTTAAAAACTAGAGACTTTGAAAAGTATGTTTTTTAAAGAATGTGGGCTACATGTAGTTAGCTCTGATGGAGCCTCAGGTGGTGTGGCCACTTTTTGGAATGCTAAGTTGTTCGATGGTGTCTTGATTGATGCTAGGTCCAACCATGTTAAGATTAAGCTTTCTTGGATTAAGGAATCTTATTCTTTGGCTATCTCTAATGTGTATGCTCCCAACTTAAAGAGGTCTAGGAAAATTATTTGGGATGACCTTGGGAGTCTTAGGTTGAGCTTCGTGGAGCTCTGCTAGCTTGTTATGGTGGACTTCAATACTCCTTTGTATGATCATGAGAAAGTGGGTGGATCTCAAGATAATCTTGATAGTAGGTTTGATTTAAGAATGTTCATTGATGATAATGCTCTTGTTGATATTAAGTTTTCTGGGGCTAGCTTTACTTGGTCCAATCGACAGGGTGGGATGGACAATATTCAAGTAAGATTATACTAGACCCTAAATTAGGATTCTTGGTTTGTGGACTTTGATTGTTCTTTATCCCGCATTATGAGGTGTGGGTCAGATCACTTCCCCATCTCTTTTGTGGTTGAAAAGCTTGGGCATAGGAAGAGATTTCTATTCAGGTTTGAATCTATGTGGTCAAGAGACCCTCAGCTTATGGTTTGTATTAGGAATTGGTGGAAAGTTAATATTGATGGTTGTGTGATGTTTAGAGTTGCCAAGAAGATTAGTTTTGTTAATAGAAATCTCAGGAAATGGAATAAAGAGTTGTTTGGCCACATATTTAAGTCTAAAAGCTTTTTTCTTAAGAAATTGGATGAGATCTAGCATTTCATCCAATTGGAGGGAAATTCAGAGGATCTTCAATTGTTGGAGGATAGTCTTCTTGCACAATTGCATGATATTGTTACCAAGGAAGAAGACTTTTGGACAAAAAGGTCTTAGGCTATTTGGTTGAAGTCTAGAGATCATAACTCTAATTTTTCCATCTCAAAAATATTAGGCATAAGTTGGCTAATCGTATTTCCTCTATTAGAGTTGATGGCTTGCTATTGGAAGACAAGGAGGAAATTAGAAGAGAGGTAGCTAGGTTTTGGGATGTGCTCTTGAAGGATGATCTGGTCTGGGATCAAAGGAGTGTGGATTCTTTTCTAGAAGTTATTTTTTAGGATGGTGACAAAAAATTTTAATAAGGAGTTGACTACTATTCCTTTTTCCTCAAAAGTCAAGGAGGTAGTTTTTTCTTTTGAAGGAAATAAGGCCCTTGCCCCTGACAGATTTCCTTTAATGTTCTTCCAATCATGTTGGGAAATTGTCTCTGAAGATGTTATCAATGATACTAAGGAGTTTTTTGGATCAATAAGTCTCCTTAAAGAACTTATTGTGACTTCCATCGTTTTGATTCCTATATCTTCAAATGTGAAGTCGTTTGGTGAGTATCATCCGATCAGCCTATGCAATTCTTTATATAAAATTCTCTTGAAAGTGTTGGCTACTAGATTGATAAAATGATTGTTGATTCCGATTTCTAAATACTAGAGTGGATTTGTTAAGAGTCGTCAGATCCTTGATTCTATTGTCCCAGTTCATGACCTTGCTCATTCCATTAATGTTTCTAAAAATCCTAGTTTCTTTCTGAAGTTGGACCTTCTCAAAGCCTATGATAGAGTGAGATGGAGCTTCCTTTTGAATGTTTTGGAGTGGTTTGGATTCTATAAGAAGTTCCTCCAATTGGTTGAGTAGCTTATCTCTTCTCCCTCATTTTCTATTTTGTTGAATGGTTCTCCTTCTCCTTTCTTCAAAAGTTCATGTGGTTTGAGGCAGGGTGACCCCATCTCACCGCTTCTTTTCATCCTAATGGCAGAGGATTTGGATCATAATATTCAAAAGGCACTTCAAAATGGGGTTTTGATGGGTCTTTCTTCACCATCTAGATGTGACCCAATTAGTCACCAAAAATTTGTCGATGATACTATGATGATGGGATCTTCTGATGTTAATGATGTTAGAGTTGTTAAGTGGCTATTGGATTATTATGAGAAGGCTTTTGGTCAAAGGATCAAGCTTCGTAAGAGTCATATTTTCTTCCTTAATACTCCTAAAGTTCTGTAGGATAAGCTTGCTAGAATTTTTTCATGCAACAAAGGTGAGTTCTCGTCCTCCTATCTTGGGCTCCCCTTGTATATTTGCAAGATTATAGATTCCTTTTTGTTGGGGTTTCTAGATAAATTTAGTAGGAACTTAGCTACCTATAAAGGTGCGCTCCTTAGTCAAATAGGTAAAATTTAGCTTATTTCTTCTACTCTCCAAAATCTTCCCTTGTACACAATGAGTCCATTCAAGGTCCATGTTAAGTTTGAGGATAAGATGGAACAAATTATTAGAATATTTTTGTGGTCAGGGGTGGAGTCTAAAGATAGGATTCCTCTTGTTACCTAGCATTCCGTTTACAAATCGAAGAAGCGGAGAGGTTTGGGTATCAAAAATATTAAATGTTTTAATAAGGCTCTTTGGTCGAAGAATGTTTGGAGGCTTATGAATGGTGATGTTGGATTGGATTCTTTGGCAGAAACAAGTATGTTTATGGCTTGGAGAGACCCTGGAATTTTTTGTCTTCTAAAGAGATTCCCTCTAGTTCATGTTTTTGGAGGAATATCATGCTTTGTAGAGATCTCATTGCTAGAACTGTTAAATGGTTGTTGGGTGATGGTTCTAATATTTTATTCTAGGATAATGTTTGGTGTGGGGCCTACCCTCTTAGTTGTCTTCCTTGGGTGCCCCATTTAGTACCCTTGTGTAAGTGCTTCTTTGGGGCCAAGGTGGCTAATTATTTTGCTGATGGGGAGTGGAAGAACTTTGAATTGTGGGACCCTTCTCTGAAGGTTCTGAAGGATTTCTTATGTAAGTTATGAATTCCTTCTTTCTTGAGACTAGATAGATTCATCTGGGCCCCTTGTTCCAACAAAAAATTCTCTATGGTGTCTACTCTCTTAAGCTCTATGGAGGTGCCCCCTCTCCTCCTTTCTATGGGAAGTTGTGGAATAAGAAGTTGTTATCAAAATAAATGTTTTCTTCTGGTTGCTTATGCATGGTAAATTTCTTACATAACACAACCTTTGTAAGAGGGGGTTTAGAATTCAAAATAGATGTGTTTTGTGTGAAGCTAATAGTGAATATGCCTATCATATTCTCCTTGAATTTGATTACTCATATTCTCTCTAGAGTAAACTCCTCAATCTCTAGGACATTGGTTGGGTTATTTTGGATTCTCTTGCTAATTTTTTTGATCAATGGTCTTGCCCATCGTCTTCTTCCATTTTAATGTGGTTGTGGGATCTCATGGCTCTGCACATTTCATGGAACTTATGGAAACGGAGAAATAACAAGATTTTTTGGGAGATCAAGCTTAAGGTTGGTAGTCTTTTTATCAAGATTCATTAAGATATTCTTGAAAATTTTTCTCTAATTCATTCTGATTCTCCTCAAGGTGTCCCATTCACTTGTCTAGCTAGCTATGAGCTATTGGTGACCTCTAACTTGAAGATAAGTTCAATTCCTATTGTGAATTCCAATACAAGCTCTATTGCTTGATTGAAGACTAGATGGAAGCCTCCTCCTTCAGGTTGGGTGAAAGTTAATTTTTATAGGGCGGTGTAGGGGAATCTTGGACTTGCAGGATGTGGGGGGATTTTAAGGAATGATGTTGGTAGACTCATGGGAATGGTGGCACTCCCATTAGGTACATAGAACAATCATTATGTGAAGGTGGAGGTTGTGTTCATAAGTGTTCAGTATGCCATTAGCAAAGGATACTCCAAACTATGGGTGGAAGGAAATTCTATGAACATCATAAATTATCTACATGGCACCCATCCTCCGAGCTAGAAAATTGACCATCTTATAAAAGATACTATTATTATGTTGCAATATTGTGATGACAACCCAGTCTCTCACATCTACCAAGAAGGAGACTCAAATGTTGGAAGATTTTTTTTCCAATGAGACTGTTAGCCTAAATGAATCTCATTCATGAGAGGAGGGATCGATCCTTCCCAAGAAAGCTAGGATTTTATTAAGGAATGATGGCGTGGGATAATGTGTTGAATCATTTATGGCCTTGTGCCTACCTTTAGTTTACACACTTTGTGGGAAGTTTTTGGCAATCTGGTCTCCAGTTGAGTTGTTTTTATAGTGGGTGTGTGATAGGAGTTGAATCTAGTTGCACTCTTGTGGTGACATTTGAAGAAAGAAGAAGCTCTGGAGTATTTTGAGCCATGAGAATTTCACTCCATTCTTGGAGAGATTGCATGGGCATGGCCCTAATTCCTTAGTGCAATTTGTCTCAATTTGGCATAATCAAGATTTTAATATTAAAGGTCTAGAGGTGGAGGTCAATGAAGATTTGATTGCCACTATAATGGGTATGCCGACTATGGTTAGGAAGTTTTTTAGGACAAAAAAAGAAATGAAGTGATGGTTCAATTTTTCAAGGATGATGAGAGGAAGTAGTTAATCAAATTGGAGAGTTGGGGTTATGAGAGAACTTCCCTCAAGAAAATATGGGTGAGTGTTGCGAAGGTCATGATGCTTTACGTGATCCTAGAAGCAAGACTTAGGGCTAATTTTGGTCACCATTTCATGATCCTCAACCATTTTCATCATGGTTTGTCCATTTTGTTTCCTTTTTCCCTATTATCTTCTTTGAAGGTCTCGGTTTACATGCATATAAAGAATAGGAGGGCCCTTTTCCTCCATCAAGGGCTTATCCTTCTTATTATGGAGCATGTTAAGGCTCTAATCCTGGCTTAGGCCATTAAGGGGAAGGAAAAATTTGTTAGTGATCTGTTTGGGTCATTAGGTTCAGATTCCCCTTTGGAAGAGGACAAGGAATGGAATGAGGAGGAGGAGGATACTTCCCCTATGGTTGTGGCTACGTCTTCGAAGAAGAGGAAGGTGGCTAGTGCCAAGTGTAATAGGTTGCCAAAGCAGCTAGCCCTTTCTAAGAGTGAGGACATAGAGGTGGGGTTGGGTGATTCATCTCCCAATTCTGTGGAGGTGGTTGTGGGTAAAGCTATTGTTGGTGGTGATTTAGAGGTGGGGACATAGGGTAATTCTAAGGGTTTGATCAATAAAATGAGGTGGTTGTCGAAGAGAATTTCCAATTTTAAAAAAGGATTTTGAGATCCCGGTCAAGGACCCTACCATGGCTTGTGAGGAAAAGGATTTTGATGATAAGATGGTGGCTTTTGAGGACTCTCCCATATAGAACCTTCCCAAGGAGGAATAGGATGAGGAAATTAGGGGTTTGGGAGAGAAAAATGCAGAGAAGGGAAAATCCATATAGGAGCCCCTGAAGGTAAATCCTCTTTCTAAGGACTTTTCTTACCTAGACAATGATGCTACTTCCATGTTTGATTTACTCGATATGGCTAGGGTTGGGGCCACTACTACCTTTAAATTGGCTAAGTGGACTCTTTAGGAGTTTAGTAAAATAAATATTAAAATTAGTGGCTTGAAAGAGAGTTTGAAGAATGGTTTGAAGGGATCTATGTCAAACATTCTTATTGATAGAATGGTGGACCTTGAGGGTTCTTATCATGATTTTAAGTCTATGTGTGAGAATAGATTGGTAGCTATGGAGGCCAAGGTTTTAGGCATAAATACAAACATCAAGAAGTTAATGCAGGTGTGTCATATTTCGGTCAAGAATAGTGCATACTTCTTGGAAGTCATGTTCAGGAAAATTAGTGAGCTCAAGGAGGATCAAGTCTTCTTCTCATAGCTTATGGAAAAGGAGCATGTGACAATGGGAAAGGGAAAAAAATCAATGGCTTAAAAGAGAATTTGAAGAATGGTTTGAAGGGATCTATGTAAAACATTCTTATTGATAGAATGGTGGACCTTGAGGGTTCTTATCATGATGTTAAGTCTCTATGTGAGGATAGATTGGTGGCTCTGGAAGCCAAGGTTTTAGGAATAAATATAGACATCAATAAGTTAATGCAGGTGTTTCATATCTTGGTCAAGAACAATGTAGACTCCCTGGTGTAGGAGCACCTAGGTTATATTAGGTGGCACTAGGCAAATTTGGAAGCCTAGCATGAAATCTTGAAAATTTAATACTTTAAGGTCATGTTGACCATCTAGTTTTGTGTTAGAGGTTTTAGAATATGTTAGAAGGAAGTTTGTTCAGTAGTTCAAGGTAGATTGGATGAGTTTCACAACTTGTTTCCATTAGGTTTCACTAGGTGTTAGAAATAAAGCCCAAAATGTTGCATTTATGCAATTTTGGCCTAATGTGGTGGTTATATCTGACCAAGAGATGAAGTAACCATTTGATGAACCTTTATAAGGTGGATTTCAATTTGGATTAGAGGTTAGAATCATTGGAGTTTGTAATCAGTTTGAAAAACAAGAAAAAAGAGTCATTGAGTGTGCATTTCCTGTTTGTTTTTCTTGTTTTTGAATTAGTAGATTAATGGATTGAATAAGGCATTTTGTATAGTTTAGAATGTAATGTAAATCCTTTTCAAGCATAGCTTAGTTTAGTAGTTATATTTTTGCATTGGTTCAAGCATTTCTTTTGTTAGGTTAGTTCTTTTCTTGTAGGTTTTTGTTCTAACTATCAGACCGGTAGAGATGGAGCTCTAGACTGTGTTTCCCCTATACCTGGTGTATGGGATTTTGGAAATAGAGGCTAGACTCCATGATTTGACATAATGTAGAGGTAGGAGTCCTTAAGAGTCAAGAATCAATGGAAAAGAGTTGTTCCTAGGTGAGCTTGACAGTGCCTGGCTAGGACAGTTAAAGAGTGCAGAGCACTAAGGTTGCAGGGGTGCCAATCTCCTGGAGAACCATGGTGTGGAGAGGACGTGGAATGCCTTGTAGAGGCTTGGTAACAAGAAGGAGGCTTAACATAGACCAAGAGGTGGTAGACAAACTGATTGATCACAAAGAGGTTAGAAACCAGCTTAAAGCAAGCCTAATTTTGCTAGGTTAAGGGTTTGAGCAGCGTACAGATAGTGGAGGCTCCAAACCCCAAAAATATTCAAGGTGTGGGCTAGGGTACTACGAATTCCAAGAAAATATTTAGGGTCACTTGGAGAATTTGAGCACACTCTCCATTATTCTCGCGTTAGGAGACCTAATTGGGGCTTTAGGCCTTGTAGCCTTTTTCTAACCCTAGGAGAGGGTTTGGTGGAAGCGATGGAGATTTGGAGTCTAGTGACTGAACAAGAACCCTAAAGAGGTTGCTATGAATATTTCACAACATATTTACACCCCTGTAAGAACCTAACTAAATGTTGAAGGTATTTGGCCTTTAGAGAAGAGTAAGGGTCAAGGGTGAGAAAGTGGCAAGGCACCAAGATTGGCTTGGTTAGGGAAATGGAGATGGTAGTAGGGTTTCCCAGGAGAACCAAGGGTGCCTAACAAGTATTAGGGTCTATAGGTTTAGAAGGTGGAGATAGACACCAAAGGGTTCACCAAGGTGAGACCCAAAGCATGGGACAGTGAGTGTCTCATCCAACCCTACCCTATCACTCCCTAGAGTTCCTATTTAGGAAAATTAGTGAGCTCAAGGAGGATCAAGTCTTTCATAGCTTATGGACAAGGAGCATGTGACCACGGGTAAGGGAAAAAAATTAGCTAAGGATGATGACAAAGGTCTTGTTGGTAGAGGTTCGGTGAACTAGAAGAAAAATTTTGATGCTGAGAAGAAAGAGCTATTGGATATGGTTGAGAGGCATAGGAACCAGCAGATTGATGTCAGCAATACTCTAGGTCACTTGAATTAATGTGTCATTTTTTCTTTCTTTCTTTCTATTTCCTACTGGGGGTTAGTTTCTTTTAGGTTGTTTTGTTGTTGGGTTGATGTTGGGTGCTAATGGTGGACTTTTGTCTTAATTTTAGTTTAGCACCCGTCCAGATTTATTTTTTGGCTATTGGGTTACTATTGGTGGTCATTTGAATATTTTCTTTGGCAACATTTTGTATCCCCAGTTGTAAAGGTTTTCAGGTCCGTTCAAAACCTATTTTTCCAATTAATCAAAACAATAATTAGACGAATTGTTTGTTTTTTCTTCAATTACATTCACATGTTTGAATACGCTATTTCACTTTGTTTGATTTTTGATTGTCAATACATTCATATATATAATACGTTATAATATTCACCTAAGGGTTATACGAGTTACAATTGGGGATATGGTAGTATAACATGCATTTCTTGTTTCATTGCACACACATCCTTGATCATTTGAAATCAACTCAATTAGATGCATGGTAAGTTTTTTCTTCAATCACTATCAATCTTACATGTATGATTTTTTTTTTCTAGTTTGTATCATTCTTTTATGTGTAAGAGTAAGAATTTTGGATATGATAGTATAACATGCATTTTTTTTTCAAATGTGCACACACACTCTTGATCATTTACAATAAACTCAATTAGATGCATGGTTATTATTTTCTTCAATTACACTCACTCTTACATGTATGAAATTGTTGTTTCAATTTGTATCATTCTCTTATTTGTAGGAGTTAGAATTGGGGATATGCATTTAGGGGATTTGATTTTCTAAAGGGATTTCATGGTAATCTATGTTGCAATTCACAATTGAAAGGGAATTGTGGACAATTGCAACATAGATTTCCATTAGAAGGGAATTCAAAAAATCAATTCTCCCTAAATAATTATTCAATAGAGATATAAATAACAAGAATATGATGTATGGTTTGTTTTTTCTTCAATTACACTCACATAATCGAATATGTTGTTTCACTTTGTTTAATTTTTGTCAATACATTCATATATTTAATTAGTTAACATGATAACCTAAGGGTTATAAGAGTTACAATTGGGGATATGGTAATATAAAATGTATTTCTTGTTTCATTTTACACACATCTTGATCATTTGCAATCAACTCAATTAGATGCATGGTTAGTTTGTTCTTCAATTACCATATAATCTTACATATGTAGATGTATTTGTATGTACATATGTACATATATATATATATATATGTATGTATGTACATATGTATATGTATATATGTATATTCAAATGTATATGTATATATACAGTTTGTTTAAGGGTAAGGGACCAATGGTGAGCAGGATGATGTTGATAGTATAACATACATTTCTTGTTTCATTGCACACATACAGTTGATCATTTTCAATCAACTCAATTAGATTCATGGTTAGTTTGTTCTTCAAATACACTCTCTTACATGCATGAATTTTTTGTTTTAGTTTATATCATTTTTTTTTTGTAATAGTTAGAATTAAGGGCATGATAGTATAACATACATTTTTTGTTTCATTACACACAAACACTTGATCATTTGTTATCAACTTAGTAAGATGCATGGTTAGCATGTTCTTTAATTACTCTCAATATTACATGTACGAATTTCTTGTTTTAGTTTGTATCATTCTTTTATTTGTAAAAGTCAAAATTGGGGATGTGATTGTATAACATGCATTTTTTGTTTCATTGCAAATATACCCTTGATCACCTAAGGGTTATAAGAGTTAGAATTTGGGATATAGGTGTAGTATATCTATATGTATATACATATGTACATACATATGTATGTACACATTTATGTATATGCATATGTATATACATATGTACACATATATGTATGTACACATGTATATATGTGTATACATATATACATTTGTATATGTATATGTATATGTATATATGTATATACATTTGTATTATTTTCTTGCATGTGACTAGCTATATCATCCAATTCATCTTCTTACTGATAAACTTGACTATCTCCCCAATCAACATAAAAATGAACTATAGTATTTGGACCCATGTTGTGTGGTGGATATGGCATTGTAAGAATTTTGGTATAGATCCACATGCAGATCAATAACAAGATTAGAAACACCCTCTAACAACCATGAGGGCTCCTCTGGTGGAGTTGGTAGGCAAAGAGAGAAGTCTCCAACACTATTTTTCTCTTCTAAAATTGTTGTTTGGTGGTAATTGGTAGTCTGAAAAACTTGAAGTTTGTGGTGGAATTTGGTGGTCTACATATTTGACTGCTTCAAGTGGGCTTTGCTAATTTCCAAGTTTTACTATTCCATATATACAGTCACCCTCATTTACTAGAAAACCATTGTTGGATAGGACTAGAATGCTTTCAATAGTTGATGCTTCCTCGAAGGAAGCAAACTGAAATGTCTCGCTAGCCCTCATGTCGTTGGCCAATGCAATTGGATCAAGAGGCAAAATACCTGTCCTCTTTAACCTAACTGTTATGTTCTTAACTATTAATTCCTTTTGAAAAGAAAGGTTGCCAAGTGCAACCAAATTTTCCCTTCTTATCTCCAAATTTGGATGTCTATTACTCCATTCTATTCTTTCCCTTTTGAAATGATATTTGAAAGAGGAGAAAACACTCACATCAAGTGGTTGTACACTGTGTGATGTGTGGGTTGGTAGGGTGAGTAGTTCAATACACAGTTCCTTTTCTTTGGAAATGGTAGAAAAGACTACGTGGTTAACATGGCCATCAAATATGAGGAGGTGTCTATGGCTTGGTAGGCAACCCCCAAGTGCTTGCATAGCAAAAAAATTCAGCCATTTAATAGAAATCTCTTTCATCATCCATGCATGAGACTGAAAAACAATTAATACTCCTACCTCGTAGTTGCTTATATAGTTATCCATGTGCTTTTTACTTTTGAACAAGTAAAATGTTGGAATTTTCTGACCTATAGTGTTTCCACATGCCAAAATTGTGATCCACTCTTGGCTCTTTGGGATAATATATGCAACACTTCTATTGCCATTTTTGGAAAGCACCATCATTACACCATTTTTCCCAATTACAACCCTATCTCATTGCAATTCCAAATCCTTTGGGGTCCATAATTCCTTGCTATGTATGCCTTCTCTAATGTTTCAGAGAATGCAGATACAACTATAGGCCTAAGTTTTAGAACACAGTCTCTATCTTTCCCTTGTGCTATATTCACAAACACATATCAGGATGCCTTCTTTTGAACCTCATCCACCAAGAGTTGTCAGTAAGTCAATCTTTGAAGGGATTAAGACTCGACTAGTATATTTGGCACATTTTTGATTTCATATTCACAATCTTCAAACCATGGCCAATAGCAACAATATCCTTGCATCATTGGAAAACCATTCCCTCTTCATCATCATTTAAGACTTTTAGGGGCCCTTTCCTTTTTGTAGTGATAACACCACCCAACCAATTTGACAATGTGGTAGTTCAAAGACCCCAATTTTTGGTTTCCCCTCATTTTGACATGCCATTTTCTTCAAAATATTCAATGGCATGTTCCATGTTATCCATGGTCCATTCTCACCATAGTACAACCCTTTTAGTTGTTACAGCTGGGCTAACTTAGACTATAGGTTTAGTTGGATACTCCATAGAAATTACTACATCCTAATCACTACTTGGTGGTTTAGTTGGATGCTCAATAGGAATTACTACATAATGGTCATGACTATGTGGTAACCTCACATCTCTCTTGTGTGCAAATGTGCACTTGTCTGCATATGCTTTATTACAGATCACTTTGTTATAGGTTGTTAGTATTTTTTATGATAGAACTTTGAAGTTATTTAAATAGTAGCCAACCCTTATGCTTAAGAACACTCAAAGCTAGTGACCAACAAACAAGTAAAGGATTTTGAGACCTTAACTCCTACTATTTAGGTTTTGTGAGACCTAGGAGGGTGTTCCTTATTATGCTCAAGTGATAAATTTCTAATTGAGAACACATTTTACTCACAAATTGATTCCTATTAATTGCAAATGAACATAATTCACTGAAGATTTGGCAGACCTTTGAGTAAACTATTACCTATTTGCTAGAAATTAGGGAATACTTCAAACTTATACTTTATAATTGAAGGATTTTTAATGAATTTTGTTCCCATTTTAAATCCATAGGTAGGTGTATCACTAGTTCATTTACTTGCAATATTTCCTAAAATATAGACCAATGCTCCATGAATTGGGATAATGTAGTCAAATATGCAACAACCAATAATATATCAACTATTTAATTTATACATTGATGGACTATTGTCATACTACTTTGTGTTATTCAACTCACTATATCTAGAACACTAATTCTTACCAAATTTTGTACTCATCACTCATAGACTTGTAACTTTATTTAAGCATTTAACCAATTCTTTGAATTGCAGCCAAAACAAATCCACACATCCCATTAAAAAAATAGAGACAAACAAAAAGATTATTGATCATTTTCATTTATGATTTGCAAAGGAATTACATAGGACAGTACATGCTCAAGAACTAAAATTTTATTTTATCTTAGTGGCTTCTATAAAACTAATTTAAGATTTATACATACATGACCTATAACCAAGACACTTTATTGTTATATTCATCAATATTTTCTATAGTATGCTCCTTTCTTAACATAGCTTTTCACCTGGACCATTTTGAGACCTAAAATTTGAAACCCCTATAATGATCCTTGAAGTCCCTCTTATAGAACAAGGGAGAAACAAGCACCGAGCTCAATTGTACAGTTAGGTTTCATTTCATTTGAAGATTATTTGCACCAGAATTTGAGATGTTCCCTAGTTAGTTATCTATAATCATTACAGATTATGGAAAAGTAAACGAAAAAAATCCACATCAATTGAATGAAGACCAACTAGCCTTCCAAAAGGAATAGTTTGTTACTATAGTAGCATCAAATCATTTTTTTCTTGTTGACCAAAGAAGATTCTCCATTCACAGCAAGAGAAAAATTTTGTATACCACCCAAAAAAGCATACCTACTATTAAAGTTAGGAAGTCTAGCACTTTTCCAATAGACCAACTCAAAATATTTCTACATCAGCACAAAAAACAAAAAACCACAAACATGTTGATGAAGACAATCCTGATGCAGTTGCTATGGTTTCATCAAAAATGAAAATTTCATGAACATGCTACTCTGAGTCATCAACATTAGAGTATGCTTGCTAACACCTTGTTCATGATGAAATTGGAGGAACCATCACTGCTTCCTCATAAGAATTTTAAAAGGCACTAATGAAAGAGGATAATGGATGCACTCTAGATCAATGTCACCTCCACTATCTGAAGGGTTGTTAGAAACCTCAACAGGAGAATTATGTCTCCCTAGGTAAGCTTTATGATACTTGTATCTTTTCTTTTCTTTCTTTTCATACTCAACCAACTCCTTTCCCTTAAACTTGACTAGTTATTCTAAAATGGTCCAGCTTCTGAGGTGGTAATTACTCCTTACACCATATTTCTTAAATTTCCTATGTTCCCTTCTACCATTTGGTGTTTTAGGAGCTCCTTGTGTTTCAACTACATCTTTAGGACCATTGTACTTAGAGTCAAACAAATTCAATCTCCTGGGCCTTTAGACTGGCTTAATAGACTCACCTGAGTTACTCATTTTCACAAAAAATAGAACAAGAAGATTCCTAATTTTCAAAAAACCCTCACCACCCTAGGATTCTAAAACCCACAAACTATTATAACAATAATTGAGAAGAGAAAGTACAAGTAGCTACTTACCTAGGAAAAGGTTTGTCACAATATCTCTAAAATTCCTCACCAACCTACTCTTGGGCTTAATTTAATTTTTAACCTCTAAATGCAAACTCTAAATGAAAAATATGGCCATTGAATCCTCATTATATTGATCCATGCAAGTGTAAAAACCATTAATTCTCAAGAAAAATATTGTGCAAGTGAGCTGACAATAGGTTGCTTGATTTTTCAACCTTATTCATTGATCTTACATTAAGATAAGTCAACTAATTATGATAAAGCTTAAAAAATATGTGATTAATTCCTTTTCCTAATCAAAAAATCCCAAGTGGATAGACACCCACTCTGTCAGCACATTTAATCCCATACTTAGTATTACATAAATCCTATAGTGTCATATTTACCTGCTCACCTGTGGGAATTAATACACTTGCACCTCATCACAATAGGATAGTGGGGAGTGATAATGATTCAATCTAAGAATATTTGCTCATACCTTGCCTCACTTTATTTTCACCTTCCCACGTATACCAACATCTGATAGATTTCATGGCTGAAATATTAAACACGTGTCGAAAGAAAAGTTCTAATATGTGGCCATTCTTATCATAGTTCCATATCCACTAGAGTTCATTAGATCCCTTTCAAATGTTCCACATGGTAGTCGCTCACTTTCTTTCTAAGAAATAGGAGATGCGAGTGGGACACTAATGTGATGGTGAGGAATGGTCAAGATTGACCCACATCACCTGTCATCAACCGTTGATCTCCTTCCTTATAAAGCATACATCATCTCTAAAACCTAGCAGGTCCCTCCATGAAGCAAAATGTTTCACCTTTCCCACTATCTCATGCTATTTTATAAATATTAAATAAAACCCAGTGGGGTGGTGGGGAACAATGGATATTTGATCACGTCACGCAATAACCACCGTAGATTTCCTTTAGATGCCATTTTCTGATCACAAGAAGATATCAGGTCCACCACATAAAGGCTACACATGTATATCACCCACTAGCCCATGTGATTAATTCTCCTTAAAGTACAAAACAAATGGGCACACATGGAATGGCCCAAATGAGGACGTGTGTTGAAACATCCTCCATTTTATGGAAGCACTAGTCCCACCACCTAATGTGACACATGGAAACCACCTGCTAGCCTATTCGAATATTTAAATAAACAATAAAATAGGGCAGGGACATGGGGAATGGTTGAGATTCTCCTTCGATGATCAAATGGTCATCTTAAAACTAAAATCTTCACATGCCACAAATTTTATCTTTAAAAGGGGGCCATTACTATGCCAATGGGAATTTGACCCTTAGGCATGAAAAATTAAAAATTAAGGCGTTAAGTATGAAATTCAATCCTAACCATATGAAAAATTAAGTGTTGAAAAGGGGCATTTAGTGACCGAAAAGCCTAAACCTAGGGGACCGGTGAAAATAATGATTCAAATGGAATAAGAAGTAACTTAAACAACTAAAAACTTGGACCATTAGATCAATGTCAAAATAAAATTTCCAAGGGTTTTTAGACTCGAAGGTCAATTTTGAAGGGTTTTTGCAACACAACCCCTAAAACAATGATGAGGATCATAACCCTGAGCCTAAAAGATGATTAAAACCAAGTATTGCAAGTGTAAACATGCAACCAAGAATTTTTTTCTCATGGTTTCCATCCATGGCTCCTCTTGGGGACACATGCCTCTTGTAGGCATGGTGATATCCAAGAATCTTAGGTGAAGTAGGCCAAGTACAATAAACGAAATCAGGACCTGCCTGGGCTAGGTGAGAAGACCAAACCAAAAAAACCAACATATGTATAGTTTTTACATAGGACACAAAGACCTAAACTAGTAAATACAATCTCCATCTTGTATGAAGGTCTCCTGTGAGGTGAAATTTTTCAATATGCACCCTACAATTTTATCGGGCTTCAATTTTATTTAGTGGCCCTAGGTGACTATACTTAGGGTTGATTCTATCCCCTATCAAAACTCAATCTATTGTAGGAAATGATATCCCTCAACCCACATTTACCTCCACCATACCACTACAACGAGTATATCCTTCTTCTTACAAGAAGAAAAATGTGGTTACCACTTAAATCTACCTGATTACAAATATTGCAATTAACATCTTCCACAAATTTTTTGAGCATACCATTCTTAGTGTAATTTTGTCATTTTGTATTATATAATCAAGCCTAAACTAAAAATTATCATCATCACATGAAACATGTTCATATTGAAAATAAAATTTCATGTTCTTCATCTCATTGTCATACTACACCAAGATAACTTCCCACTAAACTAGAAACTGAAAGTGTTAATAATCCTTCAAGTAGTTGGCATCATGACACTCAACCTTGTCTCCAAAATTTGTATCAAATGTAAAACACTCATAGGAAATACACTCAGGGAGCTCACCAATATGTTGCTCTATTTTCTCAAGGCTACATTCTAACCCTGTATCAAATGCATCATCAGATTTGTCAACAAAGAGTGGATTATCTCTACACCAATAATGATCACCCTTTCTATTAACTGATAAAGATGGAGGCTCATCAAATGAAGGATTTTCCATTACATTCATCATCGTCACAAAAGCCTCTTCCTCCTTAGCATGAAGGTCCAAATATTCCATATCATCATTGTATTCAAAATCATTACAATCACTAGAAGGGCATATAGATAAATTTTCAGCTTAATTCACATCCTCTATAGTTAACATCTTTGACCCCAATTCTGAAAACTCTTCACAAGAAGAACATTGTTCCATCTTTGAAAAACATGTATTCCCATCATTATCAACATATTTCTTATTTGCAGCAAATGATTCTATCTCTTCTTCATTATGATAATCATGATAAGTAGAGTAATGATCATATTCAATTTCGTCATCATTACTACAACAAGAAGACTCATCAATACTGACACTATGTTTAGAATATTCAAATTGGTTGCAAAGTGTTATGTCTTCCATAGGAGTGTAGGTAATGGAATGTTCAAAAGAATTGAAACCACACATTTCATTTGCTACATTGAGATATTCATTTTTATCCTTTTCTCTACTCTCTTCTTTATGTGATATCTCACTACTTGACTCATATGGAGTAGCAAAATCATTATCATCATAGATTGAAAACATGATAGTTACTTGATGATCATCTCTAATATTTTAAAATAGATAAAAGTATTCACACACTTGGTCAAACCTAATAGGCTTCAACTCCTTGGGTAGAGAACTCAAACCTAGTTCATAAGATTCATAAAATAAATCAACGCATATTGAATTTTTGGGTTTGTGACACTCAGGAATTGTAGCCAGAGTATCCATAAATATTGCATATAGATCATATGATGATTCTCCTTCATGTTTCCTTATGCAAGAGAGGGCATGAACAAATACCATAGGATCACAAACACATGCAACTTCTTGACAATTTGTTTGGGGTTCTATGGGATCAACATTATGGAATGATGTGTAAGCTAAAACAATAGGGGTGTAAGTGCTTTGACATTAATTTTTGAACTTTTAACTTACCCCTTTCATCAACATTTGGTGTCTCAGGCTAGCACACACTTGTAGACAAATGACTCCTTCGCATTCCATATTTCAGGTTGTTTTCAACATTCATAGCTATATCGTAGGCTTGATGCAAGGTTTTAGGATTGTTATCTCTCAGTAGATAGCTCATCTCATTATCAAAAGATCCCAAATAAATAACCAAATATACTACATAACTTAATCTTAAAACCATAGGAATATCCCTTAATGTTTTACAAGATCTCTAGTTAAATGTCAGAACCAACTTTTCCTTTTCTTTCTCAATGTTCATAAAATTATTGAGCAAAGAACTAGCATTGATTCTTTCACCAAATTTCTCCATGAACACTACTTTAAACTCAATCCAATAATGGATGGAGCATGCTAGTAAATCAAAGAACCAATCTCTTAATTCTCCATGCAAATACTGAACAAACAACCTCATGATCACATCCTCATGGTCAGCCTCATAATGATCCATTATATTATTGAATTATTATAGATGCTTATTAGCTGACTCACATTTTGTACCCCTAAATTTTGGTATCTTATCTCTAGTGTCAGGTGGAATAAAATTTGGGTAACCATTAATTCTGCTAAAATTGATGGCTATGTCCATTTTAGTATTGAAACTTCTTTTAAAACCTATTTGTTGTTGATCACAAACCATGGTTGCACTATGAACTACACAAGGATGCATATATTGATGATATATTTTCTTACACTTCTACAAGCCTTTTCATATCAACATTGTAGTTACATAGGGTACTTCAAACTTCTTCTACAACTTAATATTAAGATTTAATAATGTATATTTCTATCTCAACTTGCTTAAGACCCTCTAGATGAGTTTCCTCAAATATATTTCATACTTCACTTCATAATAGATGTTGCAATCTAGTAATATAGAAGTATGCAGAGCAATCACTACTATTCGCTTTCTTAGTGCTTAGTTTCATTCAATAGGGAAACAAAAAAATTCATGACTTTCAAATATGGTTTTCATATACATATGTATCCTTCTCGAGAACCAAAATGAAAAAATACCTTGATATGTTGTAGTTGTTGTAGATTTTTCTTTCTGACTGAAAATATTTGTAGATATGAGATTTTTTTCAAATCTTCCTTGGGTTCTTGAGACAAAGTCGCCACCTCTCTTCATAGAGGATTTCACTTCAAGAAATATGAAGATCTTTCAAAAATGAATTTTAGTCTGGGTCTTCTCCAACAACAGAGTCACACATAAATTCTTTTACATTTCTACAAAAAAACCACTTCCAGGTTTGAAAATTTCTCAATATCTAAACCAGATGTTCAGATTTACCAAATTCTTGACTCTATGATAAGATAGTCTGCAACTAGAGATTCAATGCTCCTTCCGAGTAGACTCATCAATTTGTTGGTGACTCAGGTGGGAAAATAAGAGTCCACAATTTTTAATCTCTTGTTACAAATTCTTTTGAAACTTCAATGACTCTTTAAGGCAAGATGATATTCTATTAGAATTTTCTCAAGTTGATCCCCAGTGGAGTTGCCAATCTTTTGGTGTTTTTTCTAGCAAAACCTTGAAGTTCTCTAAAGGGTAGCCAACCCTTATGCTTAAGAACCTTCAAAGAGAGTGGCCAACAAATGAGTAAAGGATTGAGACCTTCACTCTTACTCTTTAGGTTCTGTGAGACGTAGGAGGGTGTTCCTTACTATTCTCAAGTGATGAATTTATAATTGAGAAAATATTTTACTCATAGATTGATTCCTATTAATTGCAAATAAATATATTTCACTGAATATTTGGCAGACCTTTGAGTAAACTATTACCTATTTTCTAGAATACTTCAAACTCATACTTCTCAATTAAAGGACTTTTAATGAATTTTATCCCTATTTTAAATCCATAGCTAGGCATATCACTAGTTCATTTATGTGCAAGATTTCCTAAAAAATAGACTAGTGCTTCATCAATTAGGATAATGGAGTTAAATATGCAACAACCAATAATATATCAGCCATTTAATTCAGACATTGATGGACTATTGTCATACTACTTTGTAATATTCAACTCACTATATTTAAAACACTACTTCTTACCAAATCTTGTACTCATCACTCACAAACTTGTGAATTTATTTAAGAGTTTGACCAATTCTTTGAATTGCAACAACAAAAAATTCACACATCCAATTAAAAAAAATGGAGACAAACAAAAATATCATTGATCATTTTCATTTATAATCTGCAAAGGAATTTGTTAGAAGATTAATCTTTACTTGGTAAAGGTTATTCATTAATTTTAATTATTTATTAACTTGTAGGAATATTCCAAAGGAATCCCTATAAGTCTTTTTTCTTTTTTGTCTCATCACACATGTGTGAGGGTGACTCATTTTATTTTTAATTCCTTTATTAAGGAATATTTGTAGCCACCTCCTTAAGAGGTGACACATTACACACACATAGATGAATAGTGGAATTCATTGAGTTTGGAGTTACATTCTAACAAATATTCTCACCTTTATTTATTGAGGTTCCTCTCCTCTCATTATTCAAGATTCAAGAAAGAAAGCTAAGGTTGAAGTTCTCTCTCTCTTTGTATTATTCTTTGGGCATTTTGCCTCCATTCATAATATTGGGGTTTTTTCTTGTTTTTTCCCCTTAACAAATTCTTGTGTCTCTCTTGCTTTGGTGGTGCTTGGTTTGGCTACTTCAATCTATTTGGTAATCTCTTTCCTTCAAATAATTTCTCATTCATTAGTACTTTCCATTGCTCTTTTATATTTCCTTTCATCTAAAAAAAATTGTAAATAGATTTAAAAATAATAATAACTAGGTTAGAAAAACATATATCAAACAAGATTCAAGCAAGCAAGATAAGGTTGAAGCTCTCTCTCTTTATATTATTCTTTAGGAATTTTTCCTCCATTCATAATATTAAGGTTTTTTCTTGTTTTTTCCCCTTAACAAATTCTTGTGTCTCTCTTGATTTGGTGGTGCTTGGTTTGGCTACTTCAATCTATTTGGTAATCTCTTTCCTTCAAATAATTGATCATTCATTAGTACTTTCCATTTCTCTTTTCTATTTCCTTTTAGAATTACATAGGTGAGCACATTCTTGAGAACTAAAATTTTCTTTTATATCAGTGGCTTCTATAAAAATAATTTAAGATTTATACATACATGACCCATAACCAAGACAATTTACTGGTCTATTCATCGATATTTTCTATAGTATGCTCATTTTTTAGCTTAGCTTTTCACCTAGACCATTTTGAGACCTAAAATTTGAACCCCCTAAAATGAGCCCTAAAATCCCTTTTATAGAATAAGGGAGCAACAAGCATCAGGCTTAATTATAGTTACATTTCATTTCATTTGAAGATTATTTACAACAAAATTTGAGATGTTCCCCAGTTAGTTATATGTAATCATTGTAGAGTATGGCAAAGTAAAAGAAAAAATTACACATCAATTGAATGAAGACCAACTAGCCTTCCAAAAGGCATAGCTCATTACTATTGTAGCATGGAATCACCTTGTCCTTGTTAACCAAATAAGATTGTCCATTCATAGCTAGAGCAAAATTTTGTATACCACCTAGAAAAAGCATACTTGTCATCAAAGCTAGGAAGTATAGAACATATCCAATAGACCAACCCAAAAGATTTCCACATCAACACTAAGAAAAAACAACAAACATGTTGAAGAGGATGATCCTAATGTGGTAGCTATGGTGGAGAAGCTACTCTGAGTCATCAGCATTAGAGTATGATTTCCAATTCCCTATTCGTGATGAAATATAAGGAACCATCACCGCTTCCTCATCAAAATATTTAGAAGGCACTAGGGAAAGAGGATAATGGCGACACTCTGGATCAGTGTCACCTCCACTATCTAAAGGGCTAATAGAAATCTCAATGGGAGAATTATGTCTCCCTAGGTAAGATTTATGATACTTGCATATTTTTTTTACCTTCTCTTCATGCTCAACTAGCTCCTTCCCCTTAAACTTGACTAGTTCTTTTGAAATGGTCTAGATTTTTAGGTGGTAATTACTCCCTACACCATATGTCTTAAATTTCCTACATGCCCTTCTACCCATTGGTGTTTCAAGAGCTCCCTATCTTTCAACTTCATCTTTTGGAGCTTTGTCCTTAGAGTCAAGAAAATTTAGTCTCCCAGGCCTTCAGACTGGCTTAACAAACTCGATTGACTTACTCATTTTCACAATAACCAGAATAAGAACAAGAAGATTCCTAATTTGCAAAAAACCCTAACCACCCTTGAATTTTAAAACCCACAAACTGTTATAGCAATAATTGAAAAATATGACCATCGACTCCTCATTATATTGAGCCATGCAAGTGTGCCAATAATTGTCAAGAAAATGATTTTGCGAGTGAGCTGACAATAGGCTACTTGATTTTTGAACCTCAGTCATTGATCTTACATTAAGATAAATCAACTAATTATAAAAAATATTAAAATGTATTTGATTAATTCCTTTTCCTAATCGAAAAATCCCAAGTGAATAGAAACCTACTCTTTTAGCACATTTAATCACATACTTTCACTTCAACATAGTATGACAATAGTGAGTTATCTTGATTCAATCTTATAATACTGCCCCATACCCTACCTCACTTTATTTTCACCTTCCCACATATACCAGTATCAGATAGATTTGATGGCCAAAATCTCAAACATGTGCCAAAAGAAAAGTTCTAATATGGCACCATTATTATCATAGTGCCTTCTTGGAAAAATTTAGTAGCATTCCATCTACACTAGAGTTCATTAGAGCCTTTTAAATGTTCCAAGTGGAATTGTCCCACTTGCTCCCTGAGAAACAAGAGATGTGAGTGGGCCATTAATGGGATGGCGAGGAGCGGTTAGGATTGACCCACATCACTGATCATCAATCATTGATCTCCTTCCTTATAAAGCATATGTTGTAACCAAATCCTAGCAAGTCCCTCCATGAAGCAACAAGTGTAACCTTGCTTGCTAGCCCATGATATTTTATAAATATTAAATAAAACCTAATGGTGTGGTGGGGAATAGTGTAGATTTGACCACGTCACCAAAAAGCCACCATAGATTTCATTTAGATGTCATTTTCCAATCACAAGAGGATATTAGTTCCATCACATAAAGGCTGCATGTGTCTATCGCATGCTAGGCTGTGTGATTAATTCTCCTTAAAGCAAAAAATGGACGGGCATTCAAGGAATGACCCAGATGAGGACGTGTGTCGAAACATCTGTCATTGATCTCTATCCAAGCTTTTCCTATCAACCTTATGGAAGCATTGGTCCCAACACCTGATGTGACACCTGGCAATTGTGGGACAACTCATTCAAATATTTTAATAAACAATAAAATAGGGCCGACACACAGGGAACTGTCAAGATTCTTCTGCAATGATCGAACAGTCATCTTAAAACTAAAATTAGCACATGCAACAAATGTTATCTTTAAAAGGGGTCCATTACTAGGCTAATAGGAATTTGATCCCTGGGAATGAAAAACTTAAAAACTTAAGTTGTTAAATTTGAAATTCAAGCCCAACCATATGAAAAATTAAGCTCTAAAAAGGGGCATTTGGTGACCAACAAAGCTAAACCTAGTGGGGCAATCAAAATAATGATTCAAATGGAATAAAAAGTAACTTAAACAACCATAAACTTGGAGCATCAGGTCAATGCAGAAATAGAACACCGAAGGGTTTTTAGACTCAAAGGTAAATTTTGAAGGGTTTTGGCAACATAAACCCTAAAACAATGATGAGGATCATAACCCTAAGCCTAAAAGAGTGTCAAATCTAAGTATTGCAAGTGTAAACATGGAACCAATGATTTTTTTTTTGAGAGGTTCCATCATAGGTCACATGGTATTTGTTGTCACTTTATTCTTCTTCTGTGTTGAACTAAGTGTAAGATTAGTAAACAACATACAATTTGAACTCTTATAATTAGAATAATGATACAAAGTCAAACAAAAAATTCATACATGTAATAGTAACTATAATAGAAGAATAAACTAACCATCCATCTAGTTGATTTGATTGCAAATGATCAAGGGTATGTGTGCAGTGAAACAAGAAATGCATGGTATACTATCATATCCCCAATTCTAACTCTTATAAACCATTGGGTGATCATGTTAAATGAAACAAGCAATGCATGTTATACTATCATATCCCCAATTACAACTCTTATAAACCCTTTAGTAAGCATGCTCAAATGAAACAAGCAATTCATGTTATGCTATCATATCCCCAATTCAAACTTTTATAAACCCTTGGTTGATCATGTTAAACCCTTCCTCAAACAACATAATGAGAAAAATATCTATAAACTTGAAACAACAGTATGATACAAATATATATAACTTGAAAGAGTAGTATGATACAGATAGATCTTTAAAAAATTATATGAAACAACTTGAAATAGCAATGTATTCCTGGAAAGGGTTTGAAATATTTCTATCATACTATTGTTTCAAGTTATGTCAATGTTTCATAATGCTATTTTAGAAATGGTTACCATAACGTAGAAACCGAAAAAGCATCCCTTTTTCCTTGCTTGACTTGGGAATAATTAATGATAAATTGGACTTAATGTTGCCTTGGTCTAGTATTGTGAGGTGTTTTACACATCCATATTACGTCTTGGCCCTATTTTACTCTAAATTAACATAACTTTCCCTTTGATGCAGAGGGTCAGGGATCTCAAAAGATACACAAAGATTTAAGATTAACAAAGTTTTGTTCTTCAATCTCTCAACTAGACACCAACTTAGAAATAAGGCCTTCACCTTGCACTTAAGACCTATCTGCCTCCCTTGTGATTCCTAATCATTGAAATGATCTCAAAAGACTTGAACAAACTTGATTCAAATGGGTTTCAAGCCCTAACCCTCCATTTTATACAAAACTCTCTTTTGCTGCTCATGTTTCATCTAGCCCATTAGCCTTTGGGTGGATTTTGACTTTCCAAATTTTGCAAATGAAACTCATAGATGGTTTCTGTATGTTTATTGTGATTAAAAACATCATGTCAACTCCCTTGGCATCAATTGTTTTGCATAAACTACCCAAACCTGCTGTTTCTTAAAATTAGCCCACCAGCCCTATTTGGCTACAAAGAAACCTCTCTTTAAATTCTTTCCCATCTAGAAACTTTCTGTGGTTCTCTAAAATGACCCCAAACTAAGAATCCAAGTTTTTATCTCTATGACACCTCTATCATGCCCAACACAAACCTCCCATTCCTAAGTTCTTAAAAACTAGGGCTTCTTTGAAACTAACCTTCCAATCACTTCCAGAAATTTCTCATTGACTCTACACCATTAGGAAAACATATTTAGTTGATCCAAACTCAAAAACATGCCCCTCATTAAGGCAGATCTTCTGCTGCTACACCCTAGCCTCCATCTTCAAGCACTTTTCCCTTTGACAACTTGGTGTACACCCTGATATTCTTAGTTCCTGCACATTAGTTGGTTAAATATGTATGATACATGTTAGGAATGATCCATTTCACAGGTCACAGCAGCATTCTACCTTGAAATGGATCAATCATCCATGAAAAACCTCAGAATTAGTGAAAAATCTGTGTTCTTTTTTAGGACAGTCAATATAAAATGAAAAGAAAGTAATTATCACTACTTTCAGAGCCTTCAATGGTGTTAAAATATGTAAACAAAAACTCCTAAAGCATCCTACTGGACATATATTCAATAGAGATCAAGTATTTAACAAAAAAACACCATAAAAGTGCCAAAAACTGTGTTTTTTCACTATTTCCAGAAAACAGTCCGTACAGTACTTGCTCCAAACGCCCAACCTCCGTAAAAATGATTATTTTGGCTTTGTATATCATTTCCCCAACTGATCCAACCGTTTGGTATTGATTAAGTTGCATAAAAGTGATTAAAACTCAAAAAACTACTTTCCCGCCCAAAGTGAAATTCAAAAATCTGAATTTTACAATCTTGAAATTTATTAATAGGCATCACCTAAAGACCATTGGATATTTAATATCCAAGCTTATTTAACCTATCTAAAGCCTAATAACATTTAATCAAATCCCTTAAAACATACTTTGCCTCTTACATTGCATTTTTGACTGGATTCCTTATCAGGAATCTTGAAACCTTTAACACCTTTAGCACACTCATTCAATTCAAATGCCATTATAGGCTTCAACACATTATAATTAATGCTTTGACATGCTTGGAAGGTCCTCCTGACCCCTGCTCTCTCCTGATTCTTGGAGTGTTCCCTGAAGGTCCTGGGTGGTCCTGCACCATTCTCCCTAGGAAAGAAAGAACTCTTGTCCCAAGAAGTGTCCCATGTGTTGCCACTAAGAAATTTCTTGCTCATATGTGCTTTCATCTTCCAATGAGAAGGCAGGTAGTCCCCTAAAGTTATTGTTTTTCTCTTCTGCCAATCTGCATTCTTGACAAAATCAAAACAAGGATTAGTGTGTCCTCTTTGTTGCTTGAAAACAGTGAGTTCTTGTGCCCTATTGCTGCCCTCATTCCAATGCCTCCTTTGTGGAAGAACTTCACCACTATTACCCTCATTGATAGGGCATTCAATGCTACCAATCTTGATACTATTCAGATCCCACAAGGACTGATTTGATGGACTATCCACCTCATAACCCTGCTGCAACTCACCACTTTTCAGTTTGCCAATGCCTTCCCCTGTTTCACCCTGATTATTCACCTGCAAACTCTTCTCAAAACAGATTACAAACCTATCATTAGACTGTTCCAAAGGTAAAGGAACCAACTGATATTTAACATCTCCCTTGTGCACCAAATAGGTGTTAAGAAACCCATCATGCAAAGTTCTTCTAACATACTGCCATGGCCTTCCCAAGATAATATGACCACAAGTCATAGGAATAACATCACAAATCACCCTATCATGATATGAACCAATTGAGAAATCAACAAAAGCTCTCTTACCAATCTCTACATGATGTCCTTGAGTTACCCAAGTGGCCTTGTAGGGAGTAGGATGATCAAAAGTTTCAATCCCTAGCTTGGTTACCATATCAACTGAAACCAAATTGCTAAGCACTCTAAATCTATAAGCAAATCTCCTGTCTTACCATGATCAGACAATTGCTTTTGTTACCTTTGGTTCTGATGAAGCCTTTTCCCCTGTTTGATCATGAGAACTCACCATCAATCACAGGGTCTGCCATAAATGTTTTTGGTTCCTCCTTCTTGTCTTCTTCTTCTTGTACCAAGTTAGCTCTCCTTTCTCTGCCTTTATCAGCTTGTTCCCACTTAGGACACTTGGAGGAAGGATGCCCTGGTTCATTGCAATAAAAACATCTAACACCGTGAAATGGTCCCCACCTTGTCCAATCTGCCCTCGAGGCATCCACCCCTTGATCACGAAAATATCTCTTCACCCCGTCATTGCTGCTTTCACCATTACTACCTTGTTCCTTTTCTCATTACCTCTTCCCTCGCTTTGAAATCCACTCCCTCTTCCACCATTGTTTGATCTTTCTTGCTTCCTTTTCACCTTTTCTTCTGCTCTAATGGCCAATTGAAAACATTCTCCCAATGTCCTTGGCAATTGCAAACCAATCTCATCTTGCAGATTGTACCTTAAGCCATTGATGTACCTGGCTATCTTCTCATCTTCTTCCTCATAACCTCCTCTGATACTAAGCTTGTGAAATTGCTCAGTATAGGACATAACATCCAAGTCCTTTTGCTTTAAATTCTGCCTCATCCTTTTCTGTTACGAATGAATCTGGTAGAACGTCTTCGACTAAACTCTTTCATTCTTTCCCATAGAGATCTTTTGCTAATCCCTGGCGATCTCTTAATCTGACGCATTTACATTAGAGCGACCTGATGAATTCGATTTTATCTTATCTCATCGAGCGAGTTATTGTTTATGATCTCGACATTTTGATGACTGACGCTTTATAGTTATTGATTTTCGAGGATTCTGATTACGGATGACCCTGATGACCTTTGGTTCTTCGATTAAGCGAGAGTCTTTATTGTTCTTAAGCGATTCGAGCGACGCTCTTCATTCTTTATGATTCTTGATAGATTTGCCGTGATATTTGAGCCGGAGAGCGGAATTCTCTCCCTCTCCAAGATCTCCTTCAACTCTTCCAACTCTCTTGCCAATTGGTTTTTTGGTGCCATTGCTACTTCTCCAATCCCTAAAGGATCTACTCACTGCTCTGATACCACTCTAATGCAGAGGGTCAGGGATCTCAAAAGATACACAAAGATTTAAGATTAACAAAGTTTTGTTCTTCAATCTCTCAACTAGACACCAACTTAGAAATAAGGCCTTCACCTTGCACTTAAGACCTATCTGCCTCCCTTGTGATTCCTAATCATTGAAATGATCTCAAAAGACTTGAACAAACTTGATTCAAATGGGTTTCAAGCCCTAACCCTCCATTTTATACAAAACTCTCTTTTGCTGCTCACATAGCCATCTAGCCTATTAGGCCTTTGGCAATGGATTTTTGACTTCTTCCTCAAATTTTGCAAATGAACCTCCAATATAATGATGGTTTCAGATGTTTATTGTGATGAAAAACATCATGTAAACTCCTTGGCATCAATTGTTTCAGACAACCTCACTTCAAACCCTGCTGTTTCCTTAAAATTAGGCCTAATTAGCCCTATTTTACAAAGAAACCCCTCTTTAAATTTTTCCCCTGACCATGAAAATTTCATCAGTCTCCTAAAATGACCCAAAACCAAGGAATCCAAGTTTTTAGCCCTCTATGACACCTCTATCATGCGCCAGCACAAACCCCTCCTCAGCTTGCCTCAAAAACTAGGGCTTCTTGAAAACTAACCTTCCAATCACTTTCAGAACTTTCTCATTGACTCTACACCATTAGGAAAACATATTTAGTTGTTCCAAACTCAAAAACATTCCCCTCATTAAGGCAGATCTTCTGCTGCTACACCCTAGCCTCCATCTTCAAGCACTTTTCCATTTGACAACTTGGTGTACACCTTGATATTCTTCCTTCCTGCACATTATTTGGTTAAATATGTATGATACATGTTAGGAATGATCAATTCCATAGGTCATAGCAGCATTCTACCTTGAAATGGATCAATCATCCATGAAAAACCTCAGAATTAGTGAAAAAATTGTGTTCTTTTTTAGGACAGTCAATATAAAATGCAAAGAAAGTAATTATCACTGCTTTCAGAGCCTTCAATGGTGTTAAAATATGTAAACAAAAACTCCTAAAGCATCCTACTGGACATAGATTCAATAGAGATCAAGTATTTAACAAAAAAACACCATAAAAGTGCCAAAAACTGTGTTTTTTCACTATTTCCAGAAAAAAAAAGTTCGTACAGTACTTGCTCCAAACGCCCAACCTCCGTACAAATTATTATTTTGGATTTGTATATCCTTTCCCCAACTGATCCAACCGTTTGGTATTGATTAAGTTGCATAAAAGTGATTAAAACTCAAAAAACTACTTTCCCGCCCAAAGTGAAATTCAAAAATCTGAATTTTACAATCTTGAAATTTATTAATAGGCATCACCTAAAGACCATTGGATATTTAATATCCAAGCTTATTTAACCTATCTAAAGCCTAAGAACATTTAATCAAATCCCTTAAAACATACTTTTCCCCTTACATTGCATTTTTTACTGGATTCCTTATCAGGAATCTTGAAACCTTTAACACCTTTAGCACACTCATTCAATCCAAATGCCATTATAGGCTTCAACACATTATAATTAATGCTTTGACATGCTTGGAAGGTCCTCCTGACCCCTGCTCTCTCTTGATTCTTGGAGTGTTCCCTGAAGGTCCTGGGTGCTCCTGCACCACCCTTTAATTCAATATTGTAAAATGTATTTAATTAAATTCTCACATTAATCTAGAAGGCTTGTAAATTAAAATTGATTTTAATGTAGTGTTGTAATGTGTTTTACACATTCACATTAGATGGTGTGCCTTTGTAGGCTAAGTGGACCTCATTTTTTAATATTGTAAAGTGTATTTAATCATCCTTTCACATTGAAATTTGTTCCCTTATCTCTTATAACCCTTTATATCATCATTAATAGGATCTTATAACCTTATAGTATGCATCTTGAGGCTTATTTTGATCAAAGACCTGATAAAATCAACATAAAAACTAAAATTCTTCACTCCCTGACATCCCAACTGGAAAAAGAGCCCCTGTGGGACCCATTCACCACTTTGGGTGAATGAGTCCCATCCAAGTGGGATTAAATCACCCAAGATGGAAAATGAGTCCCATTTGGGCCATTTTTGAGGTTTACATGAGAAAAATTAGGGCTTAAGTTTAATTTTCTTCAATGCCATCCTTGAGTATCAAATTAATAAGAATTTGAGTAGGATTTCCTATATAAAAAAGCTTCTAAACCCTAATTCATGATTCGTTCATGATTCATTATCCATCTCAAGTCAAGCAAGCTAGGGTTTTAGCATTTTAAGTCATCGAGATAGTTTCCTAAGGTATTCAAGGGTAGATCCTTCATCCATTGCTGCATAAATTCAAGATCTATCATCATGGAAAGTCTCTAATTGCATTATTTCATGCTTCATTATCTTGTTTCATTAATTTGGTTTAAATACCTAAAAGGGGTTTGACCAAGGCAAACCCCCATGCCCTAAAAATCAATGAGTTTTCCCCTCTTTAATGCTTGATTCCAGGTCTATAGATTGAAGAAAAATGCCAAAAAAGACAAATTTGCAAATGTTGTCAAAGTTTTCATGAAAATTTGTCAAGACTCATGAAACTTAGATCTAGAGAAAAATATTCATCTAATCTGCATGAAATTAGTGGGAAAGTGCTTATTTTGTCCATCTTCAAAGGCTTGCAAAGTTTTAGTTAGAAATTCCACCCCTGGGACACTTTTCAACAAAATGGGACTCATCCCCTAGTAGTGGAAAATGAGTCCCATTGTAGGTGTTTTCTAGAGATCTTTGCAAATTTGGATACCTTTTTGGTTGAAACTTGTTTTGGAACAATTTTCCAAAGCTAGGTCTAATTTTCCCAGTATGGTGAATGAGTCCCACCAGGCCTAAAAAGCAACATTTCCAAAACTTCAAACTTGTTTCCAGTCTCTAATACATTTCTAGGTGCACACTTTTCATTTCATAGCTATCTATTTTTCTTTATTTGCATTTTAAGTCATTTTCTAGGCCATTTTTCCTATCACACTATGTTTTCAAACATCTTGCATTTTCCAAGGTTTGCATTTGTAGTCAATCTTCTTTATCAATTTCTAGCCTTAAGGACAATCCCCTTTCATATATTTCAATCTCTTTTGCATTGGAATCTCAAGGATTTGTTCCTGCATGTGAACATTGTGAAATTGGATTACTCTTCCTTCATTCCCTTTTCTATTGTGGAGTAAGGAAGTTGTACATTCCATTTCCATCTTCCACATTTTCATGAACCTAATTTTTGAATACCTTCTTTTCTGATCTGAAGTCCATCATCATCCTAGATTTAGCTTGCATTGACTTTGTATTAGGGTTTGCATTAGTTAATAGGCATCTATGGTTTCTAAAATTTTGCATTAGTGAAAGTGCATATAGGTTGCATTTTTGCATCTCAAATCATTAAAAGTTTCTAAAAAAATTCATTTACATCTTAGGTCTACATCATACAACACAAAAACATAAAAATCAATTAAAAAAATCCCCATTAGGACTCATTTGCCACCTTGAGCGAATCAGTCCCTTTTCACCCCTAAAATTGCCTTTTACAGTAGTGAAAACCTTGTTTTTGCACTTCTGTTTGCTGCCATTAACTATTTGTATAAGTTGGTTAAGTTCTTGTTACATACATTTCACTAAATCTAGCTTAATTTTGCTCATTTTGTGCATTTCTTAATTTCAATTTTGCATTCACAACATTTTATTTTCAGATCATTCCATAATATAATTAGTACATTACCTTGTGTGAAATATAAAAAGTTGCATTTCATCCTATGTCTTTACATTACATTTAAGTTTGCATAGCTCCTATTATATTAAATCATTAGAAATACACATTATTTACATTCATGGAAATGATGGATAGCATTAGATTTTTGCAATTTTCATCTTCAACATTAGTTCCTAGTTCACATAGATCAAATTCATTAGAAAACAAAAACTAAAAACTAAAAAAATGGGTATGTGCAGGATCATCATGGAAAAAACAAGCCCTTAAGTGGCAAAAAATTCAGAAAAATCAGAGTTAGGCAACTTGATGTAAAAATTTGAATAAGTTATCTGTATTATTTCAAAAATATGTAAGAATAGAATATGTAGAAAATTGAAATGTTGTTTCTAAACTACTAGGTTTATTTTAAAAAAAAAATCTATTTGGTGAAAATTTGAAATTTCAATGTAGTGGTATTTAAATTTCAAGGAAAAAATAAGAAGTAGGTGTATGTCTGACCACCCTAACCACAATAAAATGAAAATAATTTTTTATAAGATTTTAGATATAAGTAGATGATTCATGCCCCGATGTGATGCATATTGTTTTGTAATTTTTTTCCAAGTAAATAATTAATTATAAATTTTTATTACAACTTTTTTAAAAATATAAAAACTCATATGTCTAACCACCTTAACTTGGTAAAAACTTCATGATTTTTTTTTTTTTGGAATCCTATAGTATGTGAAGCATAGAACGTGATGCATGTTTTGGATTGAAAAAATATGATACCGTTTGGAAGCTAAAGATGTTTTTCAATCAGCCTATCAATCAGGACTTTAGTCAAAATTTGAATAGAAAATGAATAATAATTACTTATTAAATTCAAAGTAAAGTATAATTTATATCAATGTAAAGATGATAATCTCCTTTAAAAACCCTTTTCATTTCATCAATTTTGGGTAAAAAAATAGTCATCAGCCACATACCCATCATATTGCCACTTTTTAGCCCATCATGATCCTGCACATACCCAAATCAAAAGAAACAATTCAAAAAATTATTACATTTAGAAAAGTATATCATCCAAGCCCTTTAGCAGTGATGACTTAGATATGTTATATTAAGCCCTTAAGGACTTCCTCTCACTCAAATCATCCACTAAGGTTTGACACAAAAATATACAAGCATCGATAATCATGATAATCATAATTGTTCTTCTCCCGATATCTCTCATTGGTGACAAAGGTATCTTGATGAAAGAAGACACAATCATTGACGATCATGAAATTATTTCTTGTATTTCTCCTCCTCCCCCTTCCAAAGAAATTATGACACATGAAGCTAAAATCATGGCCACTACTTTACCTAGGTTCTATTCATCTCCCAACACCTCCCTTACTTGTGAAGATGCTTTACTAAATAGGGATACAATTGTGAACAATCATGACAAACACATTGGTTTGGAGGATATGTTGATATTTTAGATCTATAATAATTGTACTTCTCCTACTCAAAAAGGCATTATAGGCCATGGGAATGTAAATTTTGACGTCATAACAATCAAACCTTTTCTTCTCCTAATATATTCTCTAGACATGAAGAAGATAGTTTAGCGTTAGAAGATATCCTTATTGAGACTCCTGAGAATTTTATTTCTCCATTTCCTAATGCCCCTACCATTTGGGAGGACCTATTTGAACAAAAAATTCCAATAATAGGTAACCATGAATCTCTGAGTCATCCTTCCTTTGATGCCTCTCCTATGAGTGATGAAGCTACTTTAATAAATCCAACTATTAAATGTGATGAACCTCTTATTTGTCCATTTCCTAAAATATATCCTACTAGGGTGGAAATTATGGTATAAGTGAATGAGATATTAGAGAAAAAGGATGAAATTATGGAAAAAAAATAAAAAATCTGGGTATATGTAGGATCATCATGGAAAAAATAGGCCCTTAAGTGGCAAAAAATTTAGAAAAATTAGAGTTAGGCAACTTGACATAAAAATTTGAATAAGTTATCTATATTATTTAAAAAATATGTAAGAATAGAATCTATAGCAAATTGAATGTAGTTTCTAAACTACTAGGTTTATTTTTTTAAAAAAGATCTATTTGGTAAAATTTAAAATTTCAATGCAAAGAGTACTTAAATTTTAGGGTAAAATAAGTAGGTGTCTGTCTAACCACCCTAACCAAAATAAAATCAATAATTTTTATAATATTTTAGATATAAGTATGGACTCATGTCCAAATGTGATGCATACTTTTTTGTAATTTGTTTCCAAGTAAATAATTAATTTTTTTTTTTTATTACAACTTTTAAAAATATTAAAACTTTATGTCCGACCACCTTAACTTGGTCAAAACTTCATGAAATTTATTTTTTCTTTTTTAATCCTATAATATGTGAAGCATAGAATGTGATGCATGTTTATATTCAAAATGTGATACTGTTTGAAAGCTATAGATGTTTTTCAATCAGCCTATCAATCAAGACTTTAGTCAGAATTCAAATAGAAATGAATAATAATAATTTATTAAATTCAAAGTAAAGAATAATTTTTATTGGTGGAAAGCTGAGAATCTCCTTTAAAAACCTTTTTTGTTTCATCAATTTTGGGTAAAAAAAAAGTCGTCAGCCACATACCCTACACATACCCATAATATTGTCATTTTTTGGACCATCATGATCCTACACATAGCCTTCCCCCTCTCCTAAAATATCTCCTATTGGTGAATAATATCATGAGAATTTTCAAGAAAACATCATGCATTCAATTTTCTATGAGCTTATTAGCAAGCATGATAGTCATCCTTCCAATGTCTTTCCTAGTTATGAGATTTTCTTAGTGCAATAGAATAACAATGTTGACACACTCCACAGTTCCACACTCTAATATCTCTTCTATTTGTGGGAATGAAGTGATAGAAGAATATGAAAGAATATACAATCATGATAATCATAATTTCTCTTCTCCCAAGATCTCTCCTACATGTGACAAAGGTATTTTGGAGCTAGAAGATACACCAATTGAGAATCATGACAATTTTGAAAGTTCCTCTTCTATAACCTCTCCCACTTTGGAACATATTATGGCACAAGAGAATGAGATCATAAAAAAATCTCTTAACATCCCTATACGTAGTATACATTCATCTTCTAACTCGTCCCTTATTTGTGAGAATGTTTTTTGTGAGAAATCATGACAATCACATTATTTGTGAGGATGATATGTTGGCATTAGATGATCAAAACTTTAAGACCTATTACAATTCTCTTTATTTTTCTTCCCCTATTTTGGAATACATTATTTGACAAATGGATGTAATCATAGATAATCATGATCATCATACTTGTTCTTCTCCTAATGTATCTTCTACTAGTGAAGAAGATATTTTGGGATTGGATGAACTATTCATTGAAAGTCATGAGAATATTCTTGATCCATTTCCTAATGTTTCCCCCATCCAAGAATACATAATTGAGCAAAAGAATCCAATCATAAAAAAAAAAATGTTATGCTTTTTCTTCTCTTGATACCTCCTCTCCTTGTGATGAAGTTACTCTAAAAAAACTATTAATGGAATGTGATCAACATCTTGTTTGCTTCTCTCCTAAAAACTCTCCTACTAGGAAAAATATCATGGTGCAAGCAAACATCAACACTATCATGTGCAATCCAAAAATCAACCTCACTATAAAGCATCCTAAATTGCTTGATATTGATTTACCACCATCATGGGAATGCTTTGAAAATCATGAAACCTTGACGCAAATGTTAGGAGCTTATGACAATTCACCTTCTACTCCTTAAAACAAAAATGTTACATGTGCTATGATTAGTATCTAGTATAAGGATATATAAAAATAGAAGAAAATTGAAGACGCCACAAAGTTATTGGAAGATGCTTCAGAAACCTTTGATTTCATACCGATATCTTTGGGAGAATACAAGATTATAACAAGAGAGTCCAAAAAAAGAAAAGAGAAACTAGTAATAGTGATACAACATTCAATAGCATCCACTTCACCCACCTTAAAAGAAAAACCAATATCCAAAGAAAAACTTTGAGGAAATTGAACAATCATCCAATTAAAAACAAGTAACAAACCTTTTAGGATGACAACTTGGGAAAGGATGTGATACTATAGAACAAGGTATCCATGTCCCTATATAGCCTAATGATCTTGGTTATTGTCCTTCAAAACAAAAACCTTCAATCAGTGTCAACACCGTCACAAACAATTCTTCCAAGACAACTTTAACCTTAGTACATCTAAAACTAATAGATATCTCATTATATATGTATCAAGCAGAAATTTTGTTTACTTTTCAATATAAATAATGTTAGTTGTTGCTCCTTACCATGTAATAGTTGTATATTGATAGTATACCCATTATTGCAAGGAGCAGCATATCATCATCCATTTTAGACTCACCCTTTTCCTACACTAAGTGGGGGAAAGGAGTTAGGAAGCCTTATCCTTGTATGTCACTTGTCATTTTCTCTTTTTGCTAGTCATTAACCTTTCATGAACATATAAGGACAAGCTTGGGATGTGGATGACATGCCTTAAGTTTACTTGCATGTGACATACTTATTCGTGATGTAGCTCAGTTTGGAAACATGTGACTTGGAATAGGGCTTTTCAAGTTGGCTCTCATGTGTTTTATCATATTAGCATGTGTCATCGACTACTTTAAAGCAATTTCTCATAGTGATGGTGTAGCAACTTCTTTAAAGTGGGGGCATACATAGATGATCTTTTCGGAAAAAATTACATGGCATGATTTCTCTTTTTTCTTGTGGTGTGTCCTCTTCTTGGTGGTGTCATCGAGTATTACATCATCCAAGAGTGTATGCTCTACTAACATGGCATGATGTGAATGAGGCATCCCACGAGCGACAATTTGACACTTTAACTTGTCCTCTCTTAGAGACATTAGGCATAATGCTCCCTAAGAAGAATACCTCACATGAACAAAGAAAAATCCCCTTTAATAAAATTTTTACATGACATTCAAAATAATTTACAAAATCATTTTCATTGTGGTGCCTTATCAAAGTTATTAGGAGGATAAATTTTGTATGGTTTGTATAATGGGAGGCCGACACACTAGCATGACTTTCTCATTATATGGTGGGAATCTGACACACTCACATGACTTTCTCACTAAATTTCTTATTTGGGACAACTCACCCCATGGATGACATGATGTTTTTTGGCCCTAGAGTGAGCACATCTTTGATCCATGTCATTTTCATTGTTCATTTTTCTTTTAGTTCTTGACATTGCATGATCACGTATCTTGTTTTGCTGCACATTATACACCTTGTGCGTGCCTATTGGATGTAGGATCTTGGATCCTTGGGGCTTAACTACCTCCTCTATCTTTTTTATCCTAGACCATCCACATCTGTACTCTTGGAACCCTCTTGAATGTCTACTTTAGTGTGATTTTGAAGCAAGTTCATCCTCTCACTAAAGTGGGGGCTAAATTTGGACACTGAAAAACTATCCCTTTTTCCTTGCTTGACTTGGGAATAATTAAGATAATTTGGACTTAACGTCACCTTGGTCTAGTGTTGTGAGGTGTTTTAGACATCCACGTTAGGTATTAGGCCCATTTTATGCTAAATTAACTTAACTTTCCCCTTAATTCAATATTGAAAAATGTATTTAATTACATTCTCACATTAATCTAGAAGGCTTCTAAATTAAACCTGATTTTAATCTAGTGTTGTAATGTGTTTTACACATTCACATTCCAGATGTTGTGCCTTTATTGGCTAAGTGGACCTCATTTTAATATTGTAAAGTGTATTTAATCACATTTTCACATTGAAATTTGTGTCCTTAGCCCTAATCACCATTTATATCATCATTAATAGGCTCCTATGACCCTATATTATGCACCTCGAGGCTTATTTTTATCAAAGACCTAATAAAATCAACATAAAAACTAAAAAAATTCACTCCTCGACATCCTAGGTGACAAAAGAGCCACTCTGGGACCCATTCACAAATTTGGGTGAATGAGTCCCATCCAAGTGGGACTAATTCACCCAAGATGGTGAATGAGTCCCATTTGGGCCATTTTCAAGGTTTCATTAGAAAAAATTGGGGTTTAAGTTTAATTTTCTTCAATTTCAGCCTTGGGGATAAAATTAATCGGCATTTCAGTATGATATACTATAGAAACAAGCTTCTAAACCATAATTCATGATTCATTCATCATTAATTATCCATATCAAGTCAAGAAAGCTAGGGTTTTAGCATTTTAAGTCATCAAGATAGTTTCATAAGGAATTGAAGGGAAGATTCTTCATTCATTGCTGCAAAAATTCAAGATTTATCATCATGGAAAGTATCTAATTGCAATATTTCATGCTTCATTATCTTGTTTCATTATTTTAGTTTAAATTCCTAAAAGGGGTTTGACTAAGGAAAACCCCCATTCCCTAAAAACCAACAAGTTTCCCCCTCTTTAATGTGTAATTGCAGGTCTGTAGATTGAAGAAAAATGCCAAAAATTATAAAGTTGCAAATGTTGTCAAAGTTTTCATGAAAATTTTTCAAGACTCATGGAAACTCTTATCAAGGGAAAAATATCCATCCAATCCATATGAAATTAGTGGGAAAGTTCCTATTTCGTCCATCTTCAGAGGCTTACAAATTTTTAGTTCAAAATTTTTCCCCTAAGGCAATTTTAAACAAAATGGGACTTGTTATGCCTTCAACAACCACCCCATTTTGTTTTTGGCCAAAATGGGTCCCCCGTGTCTTTGTTTGTCCTTGGCATTCTGGTTTGGGTCTTAGTAGTTGTTATTTTTTCTCCTGGGTCTTTGTTTCATTTATTCTTGCAGGTTCAAAATGTGGGCCAAAACTGAACTTGGAACTTTTGCAAAGTTCTTGGTCCAGTTGTTGTTCCAATCTTGGCCCCGTTTCCTACCTTGTTTTCCTTTTTTTTACTTGCCTTTGTTCTTTTGGTTTGTTTTTCTCCCATAGGTTTTTCTTCCTCTTTATGTTTCTTTTCCCATTTTTGTGGAATCATAACTGAAATGAAAATTGGATATAGAGCTTTGCAAAAGTTCCAAGTCTAGGTTTTGTTGCGATCCCACTCCCATTTTTTTTCCTTATGTTTTTTCTCATTTTGTGTCTTGTTTTGGGATGGTATTTTTCCCCGGTCCTACTTCCCTTCATTCTTTTGTTTTCCCCCTATCGGTTTTCTTTCCCTTTGTCCAGAGCGAAACTAGAGTGGATCCAAACTTGGAAGTTCCCCAAGTTCTAAATCTAGATTTGGTTCCAATTTAGCCCCCATTCCTTTGTTGTCCTTTCCCTACTTCAAGATTGAAGCCAGATTCAGAATGAAATGTGGAACTTTAACAAACTTCCTACTTCTATCTCAACTCTTCTTCTGCTCTCATTTTTCCTCTAATGTACATGGTGCTTGTGTACTCACTTTCGCTCTAGTTCTACCCCCGACCAACTACATTAAATGCATTAAATTTTGCAACCTCCTCACATGCACAAAATGATTTTTAAAACCTTAATCAAGGTTATTTGTCTCATTACAATTACCCAAAGTGTTTTAATAAGCTAGAGTTGAAGGAACTTGAGGAGGAGTATGATTTGGTTATGGGTGTGAATTCATGAGTGGATCCTTATCGATTTTCAACACTTTTCTAGTCGCATTTTGAGGTAGGTGGGTCTCTCCCATTTTTTTTTGTCTCTTTTTGTTCATTTTGTTGCTTAGTTGTCTTTCATGCATTTGTAGGACTTTTCAAGTAGATCTTTGAGTGTTTACATTCTTGTTGTTGGTGTTTTCTTTTGTTTTTCATTTTTGTTTGGTTTCCTCTTTTGTTTTCCATTTGTCGTTTTGTTTTCTACTTCTCTACTATCATGTTCACTATTTTTAATGGCGGTTACTTTTTTCTATGCCCTAGCTTTGATGAGGGATTCTTTTAAGGGGTTTTACCTGCTTATATTTGTTTTAAATCTTTCATTAGACCCCTCTGATATTGTATTTTATCAGTCTTATATGTTTTTATTGATTGGGTTTTGATGCCCTAATTGTAATGTAAGTCAATAGGTCATGCAAATTAGGGTTTTTCATTTCGTGCCCTTTTTGCCTAAATTCCCTAGCTCACTTGATCTAGTCCTATTTGTCTGGATAGAGTCGACCTTGATTTCTACCTCCCCACACCCATTTTTAACTTAGGTACAAACTAGTGTTGATGTGTGAGGAGAATCCACTTAACTTTGGTAGTGCATGCTAGAAATGGACCTGGAAATGAACTCATCCATTGAACTTTAGCATCAGAGTTCAGTTCCAAAAATGAGTCTTCCTCCAATGGGTTCGGATTCTGATTCAGATCTCGCTAGCTTAGTGGGATCAGGTCATCAAAATTTACAAGGTTTTGAAAATTTGAGAGATTTAGTTTATGATCAAGTCCTGGTCTTAGTTCTAATTATGTTATTTGTTTCAACTCTCTAGTTCCTAATTTTCTCTTGGTCCTACTCCTAGAAGGTTTAAAATTTCACTAAGTATGAAAAGATAACACTTGTAATCATGATTCTCATACCTTCTATTAGTCTATTCCAAGTTTTTCTTGTAGGAGTAAAATGTTAGGAGCATTTGAGGAATTCTCACAGAAGGAAGGGAAATTTGAAGAAAGTCCAAAGGGAGTAAAACCAAAGAAGATAAAGGTGGAGTAATTTCCTTACTCCTTGAGATATAAACACCAATATGCCACCCTTGCAACGAGCAAGTTAGATTCATAGTGGGCATACATCACAGACACTAATTTGGGCCCATTTAATTATGAGGAGCTGATTGTAGATACTTTTTCAGAAGATGTGATTTTGAGGAGTGTTAGAATAGCCCATTTCAGTCTAGCACATGTCACACTCTTCCCTCTATCAGTACCATGCCCAAAACCCATACTCACAATAGCATGGGCATATAATCTTTCATCCAAACAATTCATGGACCTCTATGGTAATGTGACCATTGATCTATCTCCACAAATGATGAGGTTATTTTTTAATGCATCGACCCTAAAGAACCCCAAGCAATTGACTAAAGTAGAGGAATTGTAGTTATTCAATAGGAACAAATAAGCTAATAGGTCCCACATGAATAAGAAGTGGTTGAGAACTGAAAAGAAGTCCTTGACCAAGGTTCTTGAACAACCCAAGAGGGGAGACTTCAAGAAGAAAATAGATGACCTAATCATGATGCTTTCCATGGTGTTTGGAAAGAAAGACTCTACATACTTTAAAGAATGGATGTATCCATTCATTGAAACTATTTTGGATGGTAGCCAACAATTTTATTGGGTCATGATTTTATCAGATAGTTTGGACAATCAGATGCTCAAGGTGGGGAAAACCAAGAGCTTCTTCATGACCTCTTATATCATATAATTAGTTGCAAGAATGGGCATATTCTGTAGATTGAATGCAGTGGGAATTTTAGGGGAGTTTCCTAGACAAAAAAATGCATGGGAGAATTATGATCAACTGACCCTAAAAAATTATGAACTACATTATACAAGGGTCAATGATGCGTTCCTTTATGTCATCATTAACCAGTTGATAAGAGATGTTGGATATAGGATGAGCAGGGAGGCCATGGATTTTATTGTTGAATGGGGACATTAGTACATCCAATACCCCAAGTTCTCTTATTTTAGGTTGGAAGGTTTTGATGGACATCCTCATTGGCTACCAAGATGTTGCAGTGATAGGATTTTTTTTATGGAGTTCATATATTAGGCTATGGGAGTCAATACAAAATTTTCCAACAAACACAAGCTTGGATGCCACAAATTTCCCATGAAATTGGGAGAATATTGTTGTGTTCACAAATTGGTTGGAAAGGTAGTCTATGAAAAATTAAGTTATTTAAAGTTGGCATGCTATACAACTAGGAAAATTTTTGACCCAGAGCACAAGATGAATGGCCTAACTCCTACCATTTTTTATATGCATTTTAACTTGTTAGAGGATTTTTTGATAGATATGCAAGATGATTATCATGTAGGGAAAATAAGTTATGAAAGGCTTACCATCCCACTAATGATTGAATATGGGGAGAAGGAGGACATTCCTAACACACTATCAAATGATGGTCTAGTTTTGGAACTTGGGTATGAAGCAGAAAATATAGGTACCGAAGGCTTGGACCCAATAAATTAGGATGAGGAAGAGTTCATTGACATTAAACAAATTTCCACGACTATAATGGATAGAAGCATCCAATGGGTGGTCATGAGGATAAAGGAGCCAAAATATCAATCCTCAAAGAAGAGGAAAGCAATAGGTACCTAAGGATATAAAAGAACAAAGAGGAGAATAACTCCTAAGGAACACTTGGAGTACTATCCTCCTAGCTCTAGAGGAGATGTTGACCTAGGAGCACCTACTCCAAAAACCTATGAATCACAATGTGTAGAAACTACAACAACTAGAGAAGGAGCTTTATCTCAACCTTCTCTCCCAAAGGAATCTACTAGAGAAGTACATGTAGGTAGCCTCCATGAGAAGGCTAAGAAAGATAAGCAAAAGGAGATTGAAATTCATTATATGGACACCAATTCAGAGGACACACAATCATACCATGAGCCTCTTGTAATTGCATCTACTGAGGACATTTAGGATGTTGGAACTGAACATTTCCACACTCCAGAGGGTTAGTGGAAACTATTTGAGGATGTAAAGAAGGAGGTTGATCCACATCCAAGGCAACAAGAGGCTAAATCTATACCAAAGAATAAAGAGCTTGCAAGCTAGCATAACGAAAAGGAGGACATATTGCAACAACAAAAGGAAAGTCAATGGAAAGCTAATGCAGAGAGGGATAATTTGACCCTCCTCCAAAAGATTCATGACCTGGAAGAGGAAAAGGCCCAACAGAGAAGAGAAAAGGAAGAACTTGAAGCCAATGCCAAGGATATAGAGGAGGCCCAAAGAAAGAAAGATGAGGAAGAGCTCTTGCTAAAGGAGGCAAAGGAAAAATCCAAATAGGAGCAAGAATTAGCCAAAATGTGGGAGAGGATTAAGCAATTGAAAAAACCAAGAGATGACATGTTAGAAGAGAGGATTTTAGAAGAAGAAAGAAAGAAAGCTTAAGCTGATAGGATTGCTAAAAAAATGGTAGAAAAGGAGCAACAAGAGGTTTATTCTCAACCTAAGGTAACACTTTGGAAACCCATCTCTTTTGCCACTTCTTCTTCACAATAAGTGGTTATTCCTCTTGTTACCACAACATGATTAAAGCTAAACTTAGAGAGGAAATAGATAGCCTATCCCCAACCCCTAAACGAGGATTATATGATGAAAGAAATTGAGAAGGAGAGGCTCAAGAGAAATTCTCAAGAGATTCATTCCACCAAACTAACAGATGTTGGAGAGATTATAGCTAAATTTTCCATTCCTATGGCAGACAAGGACAAAAAAGAAGTGTAGTTGAGTGATTATCAATTGGGCATTACGAACTTGGGGAGACCTACAAGGAGCCAACAAATGGAATTGATTGATATTGTATAATTTTCCACTAAGTCAAGAATGATAAAGGATAAACAAAGAAAGATTGAGTTCAAAGCTCAATTGGATCAATTGAAATGGATCTTAAAGGAAATATCCTCTCCCATTTCTCTACAATTTTCTTCTACTATGACACCAATTTTGTTAAGTAAGAAAGAAGTTGATGACCTTGTTGAAATGAGAAGCAAATAAAGGGATGTTGGATAGATGGATTGATTAGTTCAACCAAGAGGTGGAGGAATTTTTTATTGAATTCCATAAGGCTCATGAAAGTGCATGGGAATCAATCAATGACATGAATTCATATGCTGAGATCCTCTTGAAGCAAGAGGAAGAGTACATGGAACATGTTAAGAAATTGAAGGAAATTAATAAGCTACCTCAACAAACACTCCTAGAACAATCCATCCTTGAAGAAGGTAATGAGGATTTTATTGATAAAACTATTAACATTATCAAATTCTAGACATCATTTATTTTTGCACATAGGAATGAAGTGCAATAGGATGGGAAATATTTGATAGATCAGATTGTGGAGCTAGAGGCAATTGTAGTCATGATTGTGAATGAAGATGTCCTTGTAAAGGATGGTTTCCCTCTTGATGAATTAAGGAACAAATGGGATAATAGATTTGAAGAGGAAATGTAGAAGGGAGATGATGGTGATGATTTTCTTATTGATAGGTTTATGGATATAAAGGAGGTAGTGAAGATTGCTCGAAAGGAGCTTGCTAAGTTGGATGATATGCAGAAATTCACCTCTGTTGAATTAAGAAGAATAAATTTTGAAGATAATTGGGTAGATGGGCCTGATATGGACATACTTAAACAAGTATTAGATAGTTATGATGAATATTTACTTGAGTAGAAGAAAAAGGAGTGAAGTGGTTATGGAATATCATTTTTGAATGATGCATCAAATGATATGGCCAACTAGGTAGCTCTCTCCTATTTTTCAAGATCATAAAAGAAGCTTAATTGAGGATCCCTACCAATTCAGCCTTCTCCCTCTTGCATCAAGATTTTGATATGGATCCATCAATAGTTAACTAAAGATCATAATGGATAGTTACCTCATACAGTTCTAGTTGTTCCTTGATCTATGCATCTCATTTTTTTATGAGAGAAATTAGTGTTAAACTTGTCTATATGTAGAATTTCTCTCCATGTTGTAAATGTCAGCTAATTGAAGAAAGATTAGCTACCTAAGGAGATTTAGGATAATTTTCATAGTTATTATAAGTTTTTATAGTTTTATGCACAAATACTTAGACACTTTTACAAGTTTCAATACAATTTATGTTATTTCCAAGTTTTAGTTTAGAGATGATGAATGATTGAATGTCTTGAATTTGCACTATGAATGAATGCATTGGTATAAATTGTTCTGTGGATTGTATCACTTAATGGTTTTAGTCTTTAAATGGAATGCTCATTATGAAGTTTGTATGTTTGAATTAAATGAAATCTACATTTATACTTTCCTAAGCTTTGCTCTATCTTTTGATATTTATTTACACCCCCCCAAATGTTAGGTTAATTTTTACTATGTAGTTTGTATCCCTTTACCAGGAAGCCCCTTGAACATTACATTTTCATAGGCCACTAAATGACACCAACATAGTTGAGAACCAACTACAAAGACCTTGGAAGATAGAAAGTTTTAGATTGTTTATCTTTTTCAAGAGAAATAGAATATAAATATTATGTTTTAATGTTATTGTGATCCACTGACCATCAACAGAACTCGCACTAGAAGGAGGGCCTGAAGGAAAAAATTGGCTTGAATTCGGTCCTTTTCACCAAAAAGGTTTGAAAGAGTTATTAGATCTACCACAAATCCAAAATTGTTAATTGAACTCTAGACCCCTATTAGGACTAGAACCTATAAGATTTTGATCCCACCACCGCTTACTCCACCCAGGTTTCCATCAATACCATAGGTGCCACAACCAAATCCACCACCACCACCTATGGAATTCTTTGCCAAAAATCTTTCACCACTAGGAGTCATTCATAGTGGCATACATGAAATTCCTAAGAGCCCGAAGAAATTCTACCCTAGGTACGCTCATGGCAAGTCATGAAGTACTGAAGAGAACATATAGGTGTTCAAAGATTCCTATACCCACGCTCAAATTTATCACCATGATGTTTCATGTAGAATTTTTCCCTACTCATTGGCAGATATGGCTTACAATTGGTATTTGAATCTATCCACTAGATCGATCTTGAGCTAGACGAACATAGAAGATGCATTCATAAACCAAATTTAGGTTTATGTCAATCCTATAATCTTATATCATCAATTTTCCACTATTAGGAAAGAGCTACATGAACCGTTACCCCCTGTTTAATACGAGATTTCAAAGGATGTATATGAGGTTACAAGACCCATAATTGGTGGTGAAAACTATTGCTATCCAACCTTACCTATCGATCATAGATCCCCTGATCGACCTATTTTTGTAGAGAAAATATATCACAAATGACAGTAATTCTCTTTCCAAAGTTTACCACCTTGCCATTAAACTACAACAAAAAATTAGTTCACAAGCAGGAGCTCTAGGAGGAGTTTTCCCTCCTCTAGGATATTCCAAAGTTCCTAATCTTTACCCATTGTTTAATACAATCCTGGGGATGTCTCATTCTACATATGGACCCTTAGCTGAGTTATAATCTCCATCTCAACAATTATTCTTTAGTAGCCAAATTCCTGGCCCCTTGCAACAAGTTCAAAATTCCCATAGTCAAGCTGGAGGATCTAACCCCATGACACATATGTTAGTTGCAACCACTGTAGAAAGTGAACATACTGCTCACCTAACAACAGCGTTGTAGACCCTTAAGAAAACATTGTCTCAGGTGACTAATGAGATGGCACAACTCAAGTACAACCCCCCTCAAAACCAAATTAGAATTACTGAAATCAGGGAGGGTATTCCAATCAAGGTAATTATTCCAATCAAAATGTTAACCAAAACCAAAGGAACTTTCAGAACCAAAATTCCCCCAATCAAAATTACCAAAACCAAAATAGAGGATACAACCAGAAATCCAATAACAACAAACAATGGAAGACTAGGCCAAACAATGGGGGAGTTTCCCATAACTATCAAGCTAGTGATGACAAACCACATGGGTATGTGCAGGATCATCATGGAAAAAACAAGTTCTTAAGTGTTAAAAAATTTAGAAAAAATAGAGTTAGGCAACTTGACATAAAAAATTGAATAAGTTATCTATATTATTTCAAAAATATGTAAGAATAGAATCTGTAGAAAATTGAATTTAGTTTCTAAAACTAGGTTTATTTTATTTTTAAAATCTATTTGGTGAAAATTTGAAATTTCAATATAGTAGTACTTAAATTTTAGGAAAAAATAAGAAGTAGGTGCTTTGACCACCCTAACCACAATAAAATGATAATATTTTTTATAATATTTTAGACATAAGTAGAGGACTCATGTCCGATGTGATGCATATTTTTTGTAATTTGTTTCCAAGTAAATAATTCATTATGAATTTTTATTACAAATTTTAAAAATATAAAAAACTCCTATCCAATTAATAACTTGGTCAAAACTTCATGAAATTCAATTTTTCTTCTTTTTTAATCCTATAGTATTCAAAACATATATTGTAATACATGTTTTGGATTCCAAAAATGTGATACCATTTGAAAGCTATAGATGTTTTTCAATCAGCCTATCAATCAAGACTTTAGTCATAATTTAAATAGAAAATGAATAATAATTATTTATTAAATTCAAAGTAAATCATAATTTATATTGGTGGAAATTTGAGAATATCCTTTAAAAACCCTTTCCATTTCATCAATTTTGGGTAAAAAAGGGTCGTCAGCCACATACCCTACAAATACCCATCATATCGCCACTTTTTGGACCATCATGATCCTGTACATACACATACTACAAATGTTTCATATCTTAATTTTATGACAAATTGGTGTAGGCTACATGCCACTACTGCACATTCTGAGGTTAATTGTCCTAAAATGGAGAAAATGGTTAAGATTGCACAAGTTGATGCTCGACTGCAAAGTGCCCCTAGCAAGAATGGTAAATCCATAGATATAACCATGGCTTATGAACTCTTTGACGAAGGATCTCCCCTCCCCAAACAAGAGGAACATGAGCAAAAGGAGGATGTGTATGATGCTCAAGCCCTCCAATGCAAAAGGGGTCATTTCCTAAGAAATTATGGTAAAGGCCCATTCACCACCCTGCTCCTATGAACACTATAGTCTGCCCAATCAAAATGTGGACAACAACCCACCTCTGCCGAAAGGCCTACCTAAATTTCAAAAACTGGTCTTTTGTTCCTAAATATCAAATGAAAAATGACATGGAATTTGATTTTATTTCAAAGATACAAAAACGAAAGACTTCATTTCCATTCTTTGATATTTTAGAGTGGTTTCCTGCCCAATGTGACATTGTTTCGAGAGCTTTGGAAGAAGCAGATCGGTCGAAAGGAATGAATAAGGTGACTCCAACCAATGAAATAAATGTGGCCCTACACAAAGGAAAGACAGGGACCCCACCATTCCTTCTAAGCCTGACAATCTTCAAAAATAACTTGCATAACTACCTCTTGGATTTTGGAGCATTAGGTAATGTCATTCCTTTTTCCATTTGTAAAAAGTTAGGTTTAAATCCGGTTCAGACTCACAAGAAGGCAATCCAGTTAGAAAAAACTAAGGTTAATGTGGTAGGGGAACTAAAAAATCTTCATGTGTAGGTTGGATCAAACCCACGGATCCAAACTTATATGGATATCCAGGTGTTTGATATCCTTGAGACATACGACATGCTTTTAAGCTAGGATTTGATGAAAAGTATCAGTGGTTACCTATCTTTAGAATTTTCACACATGTGGCTACCATGGAAAGGGGTAGAAACACATATTAGGATTGAAAGAAAGTCTCATCTCAAACATATGATCACTGAGTATGATTGTCCTAATGAGGTAGCCTATTTTGAAACTAAGATAGGAGCATATAAGAGGGAGAAAATCATGATATTTTCAATTTTTAATCATGATAACTTGCAACATTTAGAGCATAGTAACCCCATGACCACTATTAACTAGCAAGTTCTATTTAGAAAGTTGCAACAAGATAGGCTAGTTTTAGGAGAATAGGTTGATATATGGAGTTTGCTACTCCCCAACTAGTGCATGATTCATTACAAAATTCATTCTGAAGTAACATGTCAACCTTGTGTGAAAATTTCTAACCATGTCTATCATTCCAAGGAAACTTGTGAATTCCACCATGAAACACCCCTTAATCAATTTTCCTTTGAGGCTAGAGATGCCACTATCTTGACAAGGACCAATAATACATAGGAAGAAGTCCTTACCCCCAATTGGAAAAACTTAGGCTTCATGTTCTACCTTGGGAAATGGGATTGTAGAATCTCAAGAACTATATGATACACTAGCCCCTACCAATCTTCCAATTCCAAGGGGATTGTTGAAACCAATAACCAATTGTAAACCCACTGATCAAGACCAGATTCAGGAAGAAGTGCCTACACAGGTCCCAAATCTAAGTGAAATCTTTGACAATTTTCATTCACATCACTCCCCGTGTCTATAAGTCTTAAACTAGTTTGAGTCGCCACCTATTTCTTGTGAACAATTACCCTTGGCTCATTCTAGGAAAGAAATACCCACCCCAGATCAATTTTGGGTCCTCAAATTTGATGGTTCTAAGTCTAAATCAAGGAGTGGAGTGGGAGTTGAATTAACAAACCCAAAAGGGAAAACATACTTTGCTTCTTACAGGTTGCAATTTGACTATACCAATAATGTGGCAGAGTATGAAGCTTTGGCTAGAGGATTGATGTTTGCACATCAAAAAAAGGTTACAACTTTGATATTCATGGGAGATTATGAGGTCATTATCAAGCAAGTTCATAGTCAATACACATGCCATAACAAGAGGTTGGTTGTGTACCAGAAAAAAATATGGAATCTGATAGAAGAATTTGATGCCTTCAAGATCAAATTGATTCCCAAAGAGGATAACCAAATTGCATATGCACTTGTTGTTGCTACTAGTACTTTAGAACCCATGCAAGATTCTAAGTTGAAGAGATTTTTAGTGGAGTTAGTCTTGATCCCAACCATTCCAAATAACGTTTGAAATTTTTAATGATGACTAGAATATACTTTCCTTCTTGGCAAGTTCAAACATATTTGAAGGATAGATTATTGATGAATCAGACAGAGATCAGGAAGAGTGGGATCCAGAAACATGTGACGTAGAAGGGATAATGAACTTGAAAAAAAAAAACATTCCTAATGGAATGGTAGCATTAGAGAGGATCTTTGACTCTGATCCTTGAGCCCGTGAAAAACTACCTACTGACATTGATGGAGGGAAGTACAAGTTAGTTAACTTAGTGGATTCAAGCCCTAAGAAGAATGTGTTCATTGGAAAAGCCTGCCCCAAACACATTTGAGAGAAAATCCTCATAGCATTAAAGTGGATATAGTAAAAATTTCTTGGGGCTACAAAGACTTGAAAACCTTTGATACGTCAGTAATAACCCATACTATCCCCTTGAAACTTGAAGCAAAAACTTTCTGCCAAAAGCAGTGCCTAGTTAATGCCCTAATCGAGCCCTTAATTCAAAAGGAAGTGGAAAATTTGTTGTCTACAAGGATAATATTTCCAGTGAGACATTCAACTTGGGTCTCTAACTTGGTTCCTATTCATAAAAAGAGTGGAGAGATTAGGTTATGCGTTGACTTTAGAAACCTTAACAAAGCATCAATGAAAGATAATTATCCTCTTCCTTCTCTGGATGAGGTGTTGTAAATAGTAAATGGTTCACAAATGATATTATTCCTAGATGGATATTCAGGATACAATCAAGTAATGGCCAACTATGAGGATAGGATGAAGACTACCTTGATTACCAAGTGGGGGAAATTTGCTTATCAGAGGATGCCATTTGGTCGATTATCAACTCTGGAGCTACCTTTCAGTGAGCGATGGATGTGTCATTCAAGGATTTGGTACGTAAGTGTATTATTATATATATGGATGATTTGATGATGTTTTTAAAGAATAGAGAAAACCATGCTACAAATCTATCAAAGGTCCTTCAAAAGTGCATAAGTTATGGAGTCTCCCTCAATCCAAAATAGTGTGTGTTCAGAGTTTCAGAAAGAAAATTACTAGGCCACATAATATCAAAGAAGGGAATTTTAATTAATCTGGACATAGTGGAATCCATTTTGAAACTAACCATGCTTGGTAGCAAAAAGGAGATGAGGTCCTTTTTCGGGAAGATAAACTTTGTGTGGAAATTCATAACTAGGTTTGCAGAGATCATCAAACCCCTCAATGAAATGATGAAGAAGGATTCTAATATTGAGTGGTGCAATGAGGCTAAATCTACATTCTCATAGATTAAATAGTATATTTCAGAGGCATCGGTTCTAACTAGCCCTTATTATTTGAAACCTTTTTATATATATATTTTTTGCATCTGACCATTCTTATGTTGTTTTGACACAAGAAAAAGGTGAGGGGGATGAAAGGCCAATTTATTTTATGATTTGTTCATTCAATAATGTTGAAGTTAGATATCCACCTCTAGAGAAATAGGCTTTTGGACTGGTGTGAGTTGTCAAGAAGTTCTGGCACTATATCCTCCACATTCAAATCACTGCCATTGTTCCACACCCTACTGTAAAGTCCCTTCTTGTGTAGAGTGAACTGGGGGAGAGACGAGGAAAGTGGATGGTAATCTTACAAGAATTTGACCTTGAAATCCATCCGATGAAGTTATTATGAGGACAAGGATTATCCAAATCTATGGCGGATGTTGATACTAAGATTACCTATCAATAGTATATGGTGCAATCATTTACAGGTGATCCTTGGTATGCTGATTTCATATTTTTGTTGCTAAATAACAAAATCCCAAATATGATGAATGCCACTCAGAGGAGAGTGCTCAAGCTAAATAGTTTCCATTACATGCTCAAAGTGGGAGCTCTATACCAAAGAAACTTTGAGGGAATCTATCTATGTTTCCTTGATCAACAAGTGAAACAAGACATAACAGAGTTTCATAGAAGACATGCTACTGGACATAGTTCTGTTGATTCCATGGTGCACCTAATTTAGAGATTAGGTTACTACTGGCCCCATGTGTTCTGTGATGCTCACCAACATGTGAGGACTTCTCATACATGGCAGACTTTTGCATCTAGGGAATACAATCCAGTAATGCCCCTATAGTCGGTATATGAGGTAAGACCATTTTTCCCAATGGGCATTAGATTTTGTCAGGGTAATTAACCCCAATTCTTCTGCAAGTCACATATTTATTTTGATGGCAACCAATTACTGTAAATTTTGGACTAAAGGTCATCCTTGTAAGAACAAAACTATTGAGGTTGTCATCAAATTCTTTAACGAATGCATTTTTACTAGGTTTGGAGTATTATTTTCCCTAGTATGTGATAATGACCCTACTTTTTCTTGAACTGAATTTATTCAATGGGCATATGAGCATAAAATTGTGTTAAAATATTCTTCTAATTACTAACCACAAGGGAATGGGGTAGCTAAGTCTACGATAAAAAAAATGTTGGAAGTAATTAAGAAGCTATTACAAAATAATCCTATGGATTGGCATACTCAACATAGATTTTCCTAATGGGTAGATAGAACTTGAATCAAGGCTACCTTAGGAAACTTCCCATTCAAGTTAGTTTGTGGACAAGAGTCATTCTTTCCTATCCATTTATAGATACATGTTCTTAGGTTTATGCAATAATTCTACTCAAATGATGATAGGATAGAAGTTAGGCTAACTAGTTTATTGAATTTGGAAAAATAAAGGGATGCTACTTTACAATAGTTTTCTAAACATCAAGCTATTGTCAAACGTTGGTTTGACAAAAGAGAAAAATCAAATATTTTAGAATATTAGACCAAGTACTGCTGTGGGATAAAGCTAGGGAAAAGAAAGGGGAGCATCAAAAGTTTGAACAACTTTGGTTGGGTCCATATCAGATTGTCGAGATCCTTGGAAAAAATTCCTTTTGATTTAGCACTTTAACAAGAGATCATGTTCCATTGCCTGTTAATGGGTAGTTTCTCATACATTATTTTTTCCCATGAAGGTTTGATGTTCTGTTTGGATGTATATATGTAATTAGTTGGTTTTTTTCTTTTGTTTGTCTCTTTTTTTCTTATATTTTGGGTTGCTATTGTGGTTTGTGTTTTTGTTCTTGTGTCTTGGAGTGACTTCCATTTTTCTCTATTTCAAAATATAGAGTATTTATTCACTGTATGTTGAAGATACTAGGAAATAAGTTGGTTTAGGTATTTTCAGGTATGTCTGTGGAAATTTTTTGTCTCAAGACCTTTTTCTTCTATTCTTTTTAAGTAGAAGCCTGAAAGGTTAAGAGAAAAAAGGTGTATTGTAAGTAATCTCATAGACCACAGCTAAATTTGTCATGAAAGAGATAGAGACATCTATTTATATGGAGGCCTATTTGTCTAGGGATAATTGTATTTTATATTTAGGTGAAAAATATGAATCCTAACATTGTCATGAAAACCATTATAGTTCTCAACCCAAATTTTAGAATGATACATCTAAAAATTGAGGAAAAGATGAAAAGAGAAATTATTCGAGTAAACCTATACAAAGAAAAGAAAATAGAACCATTTATTGATTGGAAAACTCAATACGAGAAGGGTAATTCAAGTATCTCTACTGGGGATATGGACACCTGGTTGGTAGTAGAGAAATGACTTGAGATAACTAGATGTATCTATGTTAGGGCTATGGATGCATGTCTAGCAGCAAAGCAATACCCAAGATATCATTGTATGATAGTCATAGGGATTCAACTCATGTAGCCTAAATATTTAATATAGTTATTTCAGGATGAGAAGAACCTTTATTGAAATAGACACACCGTACATTTATTGTTGATTTACATTTGAGATTCTAGCTCAACCTTGTTTGCTATAACTAATCATACTAATGTTTAAAATGTACATGAACTAGAGGTTCTGGGCGATTGAATTTATTTTTTAGTATCTTGAAAATGGGTAAACCATTTTCCCAGCTGAGTCACCAATTGTTACATCTTGCATAACCACCTCAATTTTTTTTTGGTGAAAATGGGTCCCCCTTGTGTTTGTTTGTCCTTGGCATTCTTATTTGTGTCTTAGGAGTTTTTCTTTTTCCTCCTAGGTCTTTGTTTCTTTTGTTCTTGTGGGTTTGGAACATGGGTTGAAATCAAACTTAGAACTTTGCAAAGTTCCTGGTCTAGGTTTTGTTCTGGTCCTAGCCCCATTTATTTCCTTTTGGTATTTTTTCTTGTTTTGCTTGTCTTGTTCTCTTGGGTTTGTTTTCTCCCTTGTGTTTTCTTCCTCTTTGCATTTCATTTCCCATTTTTGTGGAACCGAAACCAGAATAGACATTAGACCTGGAACTTTGCAAAAGTTTTGAGTCTGGGTATTGTTCTGATCCCACTCCTATTTGTTTTCCTTGTGTTTTGTCCTATTTTGTGTCCTATCTTGGGATGGCATTTTTCCTTGGTCTCGCTTCCCTTCATTCTTTTGTTTTCCCCTTATCGATTTTATTTCCCTTCGTTGGGAGCAGAACCAGAGTCAGATCATAACCTACAACTTTTCCAAGTTTCAGATCCAAATTTGGTTCCAATTCCACCCCCATTCCTTTGTTATCATTTCCCTACCATGGGACTAAAGCCAAATCCAGAATGAAATGTGGAACTTTGACAAATTTCTTGCTTCTATCTTGACTCTACTTCCACTCTCATTTTTCCTCTAATGTACATGGTGGTTCTATACTCACTTTCACTCTAGTTCCACCCTTCAGTAATTGCATTAAATGCATTAATTGCAACCTCCTCAGGCACATGAAATAATTTTGAAAACCTTAATCAAGGTTATTTGGCTCATTCCAATTGCCCAAAATTTTTTAACAAGAAAAAGTTGAAGGAAATCAAGGAGGAGCACAATTTGATTACGAGCGTGCATTCATGAGTAGATCCATGTCAATTTAAAACCCTTTTTTGGTCCAATTTAAGGTAGGTGGGTCTCTCCTATTCCATTTTGTCTCTTCTCATTTCTTTTGTTTCTCTGTTGTCTTTCACACATTTGAAGGACTTTTCTTGTAGATATTTGCATGTTTCCATTCTTGTTCTTAGTGTTTTCTTTTTTTTTTCATTTTTGTTTGGTTTCCTCTTTTGCTTTTTGTTTGTCTTTTTGTCTTACCCATTTTTTTTCTTTCTTGTTTGTTGTTTTTTTCATTGTTTTTGGTGGTGGTTCCATTTCGTTGTGCCCTAGTTTTTATTAGGGCTTCTTTTGAGGGATTTTGGTGCTTAGATTTGTTTTAAATCTTTCCTTAGACCCCTCTGATCTTGTATTTTTTTGTTCTTATAGGTTTTGATTGATTGGGTTTTGATGCCCTAATTGTAATGTAGGTTGACGGGTCATGCAAATTAGGGTTTTTTGTTTCGTACCCTTTTCACCTAAATTCCATAGCTCTCAATCTCGTCTTGTTTGTCTAAATAGAGTCGAGCTTTATTTCTTCCTCCCCGTGCCTCTTTTTAACTTAGGTCCAAAATAGCATCGGTGTGCAAGGATAATTCGCTTAACTCTGGTAGTCCATGTTGAAATTTCGTATGAGAGTTCAATTCCAAAAATCAGTCCACTTCTGATGGGTTCTAATCCTGCCAACTTGGCAGGATTAGGTCATTAAATGTTACAAGGCTTTGAAACTTTGAGAGTTTATGTTTCAGTTCTGGTCCCAGTCCTAGTTCTGATTATGTTATTTTCATCAACTCTCTGGTCCTTGATTTTCTCTTGGTACTGCTCCTAATAAGTTTCAAATTTCATTATGGAGGGTTACCTAGGGAAGAATAGAGAAGTATGAAAATATAAAACTTGTAATGATCATTATCACGCCTTATGCTAGTCTAATCCAAGTTTATCTTGCAAGAGTAAACAGTGTTAGGAGCATCTGAGGAAGTCTAACAGAAGGAAGGGAAAGTTGTAGAAAGTTCAAAGGGAGTATTTAAACCAAAGAAGATAAAGGTGGATCGATTTCCTTACACCTTGAGATATAAACACCAAGATGCCACCCTTATAGCTAGAAAATTAGATTCAGAGTGGGCAGACATCGCAGACACTAATCTGGCCCCATTCAACTATGAGGAGCTGATTGTAGACACTTTTTCAAAAGATGTGTTTGGGAGGACTATTAGAATAACCCAATCTAGGTTGGAACATGTCACACTCTTTCCTTTGTCAGTCCAATGCCAAGAACTCATACTCACAATAGCAAGGCCATATAATTCTTCATCTAGACAATGTATGGACCTCCAAGGGTATGTCATCATTGATCTATCCCCACAAATGATGAGGTTATTGTTTAATGCACCTACCCCCAAGAACCCCAAGCAATTGACTGAAGTAGAGGCACTACAGTTATTCAACAGGGAAAAAGAAGCTAATTATAGGTCCCACATGAATAAGAACTAGTTGAGAACTTAAAAGAATTTCTTGACCACGGTTCCTAAACAACCCAAGAGGGGAGACTTCAAGAAATAAATAGATAACCTAATCATGATGCTTTCTAGGGTGTTTTGAAAGAAAGACTCTACATACTTTAAGGAATGGATGTTTCCATTCATTGAAACTATTTTGGATGGTAGGAAATAGTTTGATTGGGGCATGATTTTATCATATAGTTTTCATAGCCAGATGCTCAAGGTGGGGAAAACCAAGAGCTTCTTCATGACCTCTTATGCCATATATTCAGCTGCAAGAATGGGCATATTCCCTGGACTGAATGTAGTGGGCATTTTAGGGGAGGCTTCTAGACAAAACAAGGCATGGGAGCATTATGATCAACTGACCCTACAAAATTTTGAACTACATTATAGAAGGTTCAATGATGTATTCCTTTATGTCCTCATCAGCCGATTGATAGGAGATGTTGGATATAGGATGAGTGGATTGGCCATGGATTTTATTGATGAATGGGGACATTGGTACATCCAATACCCCAAGTTCTCTTATTTTAGGTTGGTAGGTTTTCATGGAAATCCTCATCAGTTGTAAAGATGTTGCAGTGATAGGATTGTTCTTATGAAGTTCATATATCAGGCTATGGGAGTCAATACAAAATTTTCCAACATACAAAATCCTGGATGCCACAAATTTCCAATGAAATTGGGATAATATTTCTTTGTTCACAATTTGGCTAGAAAGGTAGTATGTGAAGAATTAAGTTAAATAAAGTTGGGATGCTATACAACAAGGAAACATTTTGACCTAGAGCAAAAGATGAATGGCCTAGCTCCTACCATTTTTTATATGCAATTTAACCTGTTAGAGGATTTTTGGATAGATTTTCAAGATGATTATGATATAAGGAAAATAATTTATGAAAGAATTACCATCCCACTAATGATTGAAGATGGAGTGAAGTGGGACATTCCGGACACACTATCAGATGATGGTGTAGTTTTAAACCTTGGGTATGAAGCAGAAAATATAGGTACCAAAGGCTTGGACCCAATAAATTGGGATGATGAAGAATTCATTGATATTAAACAAATTTCTAGGACTATAATGGATAGAAGCATCCAATGGGTGGTCATGACGATAAAGGAGCAAAAATCTCAATCCTCAAAGAAGAGGAAAGCAATAGGTACCTAAGGATATAGAAGAACAAAGAGCATAACAACTCCTAAGGAACAATTGGAGTACTATCCTCCTAGTTTTGGAGGAGGGTATGTGCAAGATCGTGATGGGCCAAAAAGTGGCGATATGTATGATGGGTATGTGTAAGGTATGTGGTTGACAACTTTTTTTTTACCCAAAATTCATGAAACAAAAAGGATTTTTAAACGAGATTCTAAGATTTCCACCAATATAAATTATTTTTTACTTTGAATTTACTAAATAATTATTATTCACTTTCTATTTGAATTACAACTAAAGTCCTGATTGATAGGCTAATTGAAAAACAGCTATAGCTTTCAAATGATATCACATTTTTTTAATCTGAAACATGCATCACATTCTATGCTTCACATACTATAGGACTTAAAAAAAAATTTAATTCATGAAGTTTTGACCAAGTTAAGGTGGTCAGACATATGAGTTTTTATATTTTTTAAAAGTTGTAATAAAAAATTCATAATTAATTATTTTCATAGAAAAAAATTATAAAAAAATATGTATCACATTCGAACATGAGTCCTCTACTTATATATATAATCTTATAAAAAAAAAAATCACTTTATTGTGGTTAGGATGGTCAGACAGACACCTACTTCTTATTTTTCCTTGAAATTTAAGTACTATTGCATTGAAATTTCAAATTTTAACCAAATAGATTTTTTTTTTTTTAAAATAAACCTAGTATTTTAGAAACTGCATTCAATTTTCTACAAATTCTATTCTTACATATTTTTGAAATAATATAGTTAACTTATTCAAATTTTTATGTCAAGTTGCCTAACTCTAATTTTTCTAATTTTTTTACCACTTAAGGGCCTATTTTCTCCATGATGATCCTACACATACCCAAGAGATACTGACCTAGGAGTACCTATTCTAGAAAGCCATGAATCACAATGTGTAGAAACTACAAAAACTGGAGAAGGAGATTCATCTCAACCCTCTCTCCTAGAGGAATCTACTAGAGAAGTACCTGAAGGAAGCCTCCATGAGCAAGCTGAGAAAGATAAGCAAGAGGAAGTTGAAAATCATGATGTAGACACTGATTCAGAGGCCACACAATCAGGACATTTAGGATGTTGGAATTGAACATGTCCTAACTCCAGAAGACTAGTGGAAACTATTTGAGGATGCAAAGAAGGAGGCTAATGCCAAAGCACAAGTTGATGCACTTGCAAAGCAACAAAAGGATGAAGCTAGAGAAAATATTAAGGAGTGTGCAAGCCAACATAAGGAAAAGGAGGACCTCCTGCAACAATAAAAGGAAAGTGAATGGAAAGCTAATGTAGAGAGGGACAGGTTGGCCCTCCTACAAAAGATTCATGACCTTGAAGAGGAAAAGGCCCGCCAAAGGAGAGAAAAGGAAGACCTTGAGGCCAAGGCCAAGGCTGCAAAGGAGGCCCAAAGAAAGAAAGATGAAGAAGATCTCTTACTGAAGAAGGAGGCAGGGGAACAAGCCAAACAAGAGCAAGAAGTAGCCAAAATGTGGGAGAGGGTTAAGCATTTGAAAAAAAAAAGAGATGGCATGTTAGAAGAGAGGATATTGGAAGAAGTATGAGAGAAAGTTGACGCTGATAGGCTTGCTAAAGAAATGGAAGAAAAGGAGCAACAAGAGGTTGATTCTCAACCTAAGGTAACACTTTGGCAACCCCTCTCTTCTACCACTTATTCTTCACAACAAGTGATTACTCCTCCTACTGGCCCAACATGGTTCAAGCTCAACTTAGGGAGGAAGCAGATATTCTAGACCCTGCCCCTAAACTGGGATGATATGATGAAAGAAATTGAGAAGGAGAGGCCCAAGAAAAAGTTTCAAGTCCTTCATTCCATCAAACTGATAGGTGTTGGAGACATTATAGCTGAATGTGCCATTCCTATGGTGGACAAGGAAAAATAAGAGATGCAGTTGAGTGATTATCAATTGGGCACTCTAAACTTGGGAAGACCTACAAGGAACCAACAAATGGACCTGATTGATATTGTAGCATCTTCCACTAAATCAATAATGATAAGGGATAAACAAAGAAAGGATGAGCTCAAAGCTTAATTGAATCAATTGCATAGGTTCTTAAAGGACATATCCTCTCTTATTTCTCTATAATATGCTACTCCTATGACACCAATTTTATTAAGTAAGAAATAATTTGATGACATTTTTGAAATGAGAAGCACAGTAGGGATGTTGGATAAATGGATTGATTGGTGGAACCAAGAGGTAGAGAAATTTCTTGTTGAAAGCCATAAGGCTCATGAAAGTGCATGGGAATCAGTTAATGACATGACTGCATATGCTGAAACCCTATGGAAGCAAGAAGAAGAGTACATGGAATATGTTAAGAAATTGAAGGAAATTAATAAGATGCATCAACAAACACTCCTAGAACAATCCATCCTTAAAGAAGGTAATGAGGATTTTATCGATAAAACTATAAACATTATCAAATTATGGACTTCATTTATTTTTGCACATAGGAATGAAGTGCAATAGGCTGGGAAAGATTTGACAGATCAGATTGTGGAGTTAGATGCAATTGTAGCCATGATTGTGAATGAAGATGTCCCTATAAAGGATGGTTTCCCTCTTGATGAATTAAGGAATAAATGGGATAATAGATTCCAAGAGGAAATGCAGAAGGGAGATGATGGTGATTATTTTATAATTGATATGTTTATGGATATAAAGGAGGTATTGGATATTGCTCAGAAGGAGCTTCCTAAGTTGGATAATATGCAAAAATTCACCTCTCTTGAATTGAGAAGAATAAAGTTTGAAGATAATTAGGTAGATGGGACTGATATGGATATACTTAAAAAAGTATTGGAAAATTATGATGAATATTTACTTGAGTAGAAGACAGAGGAGTGAAGTGGTTATGGAATATCCTTTTTGAATGAAGCATCAGATGATATGGCCAGCTGGGCAGCTCTCTCGTATTTTTCAGGATCATAACACAAGCTTAACTCAGGATCCCTAATAGTTCCACCTTCTCCCTCTTGCATCCATATTTTGATACAGAGTCATCAACTATTAACTAAAGATCAGAACAGACAATTACCTCATGCAGTTCTAGTTGTTCCTTGATTTATGGATCTCATTTTTTTTATGAGAGAAATTAGTGTTAAACTTGTCTATATGTAGAATTTCTCTCCATGTTGTAAAGGTTGGTTAATTAAAGAAAGATTAGCTACCTAAGGAGATTTAAGATAATTTTCACAGTTTTTATAAGTTGTTACAGTTTTATGTAAAGATACTTAGACATCTTTACAATTTTTAATATAGTTTATGTTATTTCCAAGTTTTAGTTTTAGTGGTGATGTTGATGAACATTAGTCATTCATATGCCAGTGAATGTTGTGCACAAATGTCTCTTATTTGATGAAATTCAATAGAAGATTATGAATCTGAAGCTATTTTCAATGAGTTATCTGTGAATGGGATTTCTTTGTGTTGATTGATCTATGAATTTTAATGATGAGCTGGTGATATGTTCTTGTTGGTTTTTGGAGTTTAGTGATGATGAATGATTGAATGTCTTGAATTTGCACTCTGAATGAATGCAATGGTATAGATTTTTTTGTGGATTGTATCATTTTATGGTTTGTCTTTAAAATGAATGCTCATTATTAAGTTTCTATATCTAAATTAAAGGAAATCTACATTTATGCTTTACTCTCCTAAGCTTTGCTCTATCTTTTGATATTTATTTACACCCCCCCAAATGTTAGGTTAATTTGTACTATGCAGTTTGTATCCCTTTACCAACAATCCCCTTGAACATTACATTTGCATAGGCCACTGAATGGCACCAGCATATTTGAGAACCAAGTATAGAGACCTTGGAAGATAGGTAGTTTTAGATTTTTTATCTTTTTTAGTAGAAATAGAATAGAAATATTATGTTATAACATTGTTGGGTTATGTTGAACATCAATAGGACTCATCCCCAGTAGTGGCGATTGAGTCCCACTATAGGATTTTTTTGAAGATCTTTGCAGATTTAGATACCCTTTTGGTTGAAACTTGTTTTGGGACAGTTTTCCAGAACTAGGACTGATTCGCCTAGAATGGAGAATGAGTTCCACCAGGCTTAAAAAGCAACATTTCTAGAATTTCAAAGTTTTTTCTAGTCTCTAATACATTTCCAGGTGAACACTTTTCATTTCATAACTTTTTGTTTTACTTTATTTGCATTTCCAAGTCATTTTCTAGGCCATTTTGCATATCACACTATGTTTTCAAACATCTTGCATTTTCCAAGCTTTGCATTTGAAGTCAATCTTCTTTATCAATTTCTAGCCTTAAGGACAAGCCCCTTTGAAAATTTTCAATCTCTTTTGCATTGGAATCTCAAGGATATGTTCTTGAGTGTGAACATTATCAAATCAGATTCCTCTTCCTTTATTCCCCTTTCTAGTGTGGAGTAAGGAAGTTGTCCATTCCATTTCCATTTTCCACACATATATGTTATAGTAACTAAAGAACAAACAAAGTAAATCTAATCAAGTTGAATGTAAATGAAGAAGGGTATAGGAAACTTTTGTGTCTATCTCTCTCTGTAACATATATATATATATATAATACTATTGTTTCAAGTTATATATGTTGTTTCAAAAATGGTTATGACATAAGTAGGATTCAACCATTAGCAAAGTTTGTTGTAAGGGAGAAGGGTCATTATTTATAGGCACTTTAATTGAAGAGAAAACAAAAAATATATCTAATTTAGTTGAATGTAAATGGAGAAGTATACATTCAACTTACGTATCTATATATCTTTGCAATATATATGTATGATAGTGTTGTATCACAAAGGGTTGGAAATATTTATAGCATACTGTTGTTTGAATTTTGAAGTTCTACAAAAATTTCAATATGTAGTTTTAGTATTAGACATCATAATAAAATAGGAATATATATATTGCAGAGATAGATAAATGCATAAGTTGAATGTAAATGAGAAAGGCTATAGGAAACTTACTTATCTATGTATCTCTAATATATATAAATAATACATAATACATACATATATATATGTATGTATTATAGTGTTGTATCAAAAAAGTTTGGAAATATTTGTACCATACTACTATTTGAAGGTATATAAACATATCATAGTTAGCTATAAGGGAGAGTGGCCAATGTTCGGTTGGGGTTCTGTCGTGGGTATAGATTATGACAACAAAAGCATGACATGTGAAAGAAAAAATTGTATTCATTTAAATGTAAATGGACAAGGCATATGAAGTAATGAATGCGTGCATCAATGCATAAGTAATACTGAAGGTAGGTTTGAGACTTATTGTAGAAGATGGAGGAGACTGTATCACTTTGGAGGACCTCATTTTTAATCATGTGTATCCAACACAAACTTAGAAATTTGAAATTTTGAATAGGTATCTTACATCACACAATGGAGGTCTCTTGTATAAATAAATAGGTTGATAGAATTTGAATTGGTAGATGCAAGTGAACAAATTTGAATTTTGGGAGGGAATTAGATCTGGCATTGAAGGAATTAATGGTAGAAGTGATATAAAATGGATATGTAGAAATTTTGGTTGGTGATTTGAAAAGATATTAAAAAAATTGTAATTCAAACCAGTTTTAATTTTTTGTTCTAATTATTTTAATTTTATGTTTATTCATAAATAATATTTTAATAATTATGAGTTTTATTCTAAAATTGCATTACATAGTGAGCCTGAGAGTTTGTTTTTGTCATTTTTGCAGGTAAATTCATAAAAAGATTGGTGTATATGGACATGGTGGAACCAGTAGTTTATAAAAAAAGATGAGAAATGTAACATGTTTTATTGTATATTGTTAAAATATATTTACAACTCATTCAATTGATAATGGCTTCTATACATGTCAACTCACTTTGAATGCATGTCAACTCACTTTTAATGCAATAAGACATATATTTTTGATAAAAATATATCAATTTGCATTAACCTATTATTGGGAAGGTGGCAAAGATTATTTTTATTGTGAAAATAATTATATCAACTTGCATTCACCTAATATTGGGAAGGTGGCAAATAAATATCAAGTTCCATTCGCCTAATATTGAAAAGGTGGAAAATAAATAGCCTACCTATGATAGGACATATTGTGAATTTGACAAGAACTTGTCCTATCATATTAGAAAGGATATTTGATTTTTTTGCTCATTCTTTTATTGCCCAAAAGTGGGTCCTAGACTGTCACATACTATACCTAAGATATGTCCCATGCTGACAATTGACTTCTCTCCCTTACCCAACTAAAACTAACTAATATGAAATAGACAAGAATAGACAACAATGAATTTTTATAATTTAAAAACTTAAATAACTTTTTTAGTATTCTTCATAATTGGATCTATCTACTAGATTTTTAACAAACATGATCTTCTAAAGCCTAATGAAATCCTTTATGCTAGATATATCTACTTAACTATACGTGTTCATTTAGGACACGTTCTTAATGTCTACTATTCTTACTTTATATAACTTTATAATACATTGCACAAAGACCACGTAACAAGAGGCCATTTGGAGGCATCTATTGGCATCTAGTGTAGAAATACTTGAATCATTATGAATGTTATAATCTATGTTTTAATAATCTTTTAATCCAGAAAACGATGCAATATAATAGAAAAGTGGTATGTTATAATCAAGAAATAAACTATTATTGAATTTCCAACTATTTATCAGTGTTGTTTAATCTTAACAACAAATAAGAATATGCTGTGAAACAGAAATAGAAATATTCAATGGATGGCTTATCTAACCGTTAGAACAACACTATCTATCTATTCTGCATTACGTGTGAATTCCTTACTATAAGATATTACGTAAGTGGTATTCGAACAACCAGGAATTTTTACACTTAATTTTGATCATATGGTCTTTCCGAATTTTGAAAAGCACACATCCATCTCTTTCAATTGTAAGAAGGTTGCAGATTCCTTCATTGCAAGTTGCCAAAAATAAGACAAAGAAGCCTATAAATTATCAGAATACCAATGCTTACGTTGCAGGCGTTCCTAGACAATTGGAGTGGCCGCGGCCCCCGCCTTCGCCGCCTCACCCTCATCACCACGAATAAATAAAAGATTTTGAATGCTCATCCAGTCTGGTGGTCCTTCTCCTTCTTCCCTTCCTCTTTCCTTCCATTTTTTAGTCTACAATTCTTACGCATTGCTTCGTTATGTGCGGGACCCGCTCTCACTGTTAATCATGGATGTACTGACAGGTGGTTTTAGGTTTCTCTTCCTCTTCGTATTACCCAGCGTTGATCAGTTATTACACGTAGAAAACAATGGATAAATTAAACAGCTCAAGTTAACGCGCTTTATTCCAAGAACGGGGCTTGGTCTCGGCGCCTATTTTATGTCGCTATCTCAAAATTATTTATATGCGAAAATATTGATTAACATAAGCCTTTTGATGTAGACCTGGGGTTATATTTCAGAGTGGGTTCTGGCAATATGTAAGAAATTTTATGCATGGAATCTATTGAATATTGCTCGACAGCTGCCTGGTTAAAAGAGGAAATAATATAATAAATGTTTGTTTGTTGTAGCTTATGGTACTGCCAAAGTTATCGTTCTCATTTAATAAAGTCATTTAGGTTTTTTCAATATATATTTATATTAATATATTGCTTCATGGATCCCTCTTTTCCGTGTGACCTGCCTTATTTACTTCTCCCTATACAATATTATTCTATAATCTAGTGATGAGTCATTTTCAAGTATATGAATGTAACGAGGGGCCCTTTGATTAATTAGACGTATTTATATTTTCTAGTAATTTAATGTTTTGTTGTTGTTAAAGTTGATGAAAGTATAGGTAACCCAAGTTATAATGCTGAGTGGATTTAGTTTCGTTTCAAATCAATGGTGAAGGTTGAGCTTCGTATTAGATTTATCTGTGGGTATGGTTAGTACATCCATTTTAAATGTTTTTATATATTTCACATGTATTTAATAATATGTTAATTTATAGATATATTAAATTATTTATTTTATATGATTTAATATTTCTTACATGTGGACATATAATATACAATCAGTATTTTCATTAGATATTTTGAATAGTTCTATGTTTGGTGAGAAATATATATATATATTTTTAATGCATTTTAATTGTATTTTTCAAACTGTATTTTTTTGTTGATACTTATAGAAATTTCTATTAATATTTAAAAATTCAATACAAGTGTTTGCATAGCAGGAAATATGGAGAGATGATACCCTAAAAAAATTAGATCTATCACCCAAACAATGACTCCACCCAGATCCCAACAAACTAAAACTGATGGAACCACTGCAACAATCCGCATAGGATTTCCATATGACACAAGGAAGCCAAAAAGTTTCAAAAATGGTTACCAACCATGGCCAGACCAAGCCAAATTACAATATTTGTTTATGAACACACCAAGTCGACTTCATTTATAATAACTAAAACCATAATGCTGCTGACACAAAACTTTCCAGACACCCTTCCATTGCCTAAAAGCCATTCATCTTAGCAAATTGGTTGAATTCAACAACCCATTAGAAACCATCTATAGGTTGTAACATCAACAATTTCTTAAGAAAAATTATCCCAAAAGCCGCAATCTATCGATGCCTTAGTAAATTCAAGCCTTTTAACTCTAGAAGCAAAGGGAAAACCTTTATTACCTCACTAGGAACTTTGACCAGAGGGAGATCTCTCGGCCGCAATGCTTCATGACCCAAAATAGACGTTTGTAGAATTTCATCTAGACCACCCAAGAGCTCTTTCTTAAAGAGCTTTCAAATGATTTCCCTCGCCTCTACTTTTGAGGTACACACATCAAGAATTGAGTCCAAGAACATGGAGAGAATGTGGGTGTTAACCCATAATGTCTCGAGTTTAATAGGTGCTCCTTGCCTAACACCATATTGACCACCACAATCGCATGCAAGTCAATCCTAAGCATAATTTTCTTCAACCGTTGGTTGGTAATCACCTTGAAGGTCATATACCCTGTCTTACAATTCAATTGGATGGGGCTATCAAGCCTCATGCTCACCAACTTCTCTGATGAGAAATCAACAATGAACTTTGAATTTTCTGCCATGACTAGAAATAGAGCTATAACAAGAAAAATAACCAAACTCTACCAAGGTCATGCCACCCTTGCTCATTTAAAGACCCATTTCCTTCAAAGAATTCTACACTTACTATGATGTGCAACAACATGTGTTCCTAAATAGATTCCATATGATCCTTGCACCTAGTAGTAATCATGCAAAATGTCGCATCATAAATCACCAACGGGGAGGCGAGTTGTATCCACCTGACAAACCATTAATAGATAGCTCATCATGACTTTGTAAACATTGGTGCTTGAGGAACAAAAGTGATAATGAAATGTCACATTGCCACCCGAGGATAACCCAGCTTGATCTGACATCATTCCAGGTAAAGGCCCACCCACTGCTCACATGGAGTACTAATAGCATGCCAACTAGACTTGCCACCTTCCCAAAAAGGACCAAACCTTTGCAATTCTTATGTGGAAAGGTTCCTACCTAGCCTCTCACTTTTCAAAATGTTATATATATATATACACTAGAATTCGAATCAATCACATGCATTTTATTAGTGTGTGTATCTACCAATGGGTAATAGCACTTTAAATAAGGGTAGCTCACATTTATTTAATTGTAAATAAATATTATGATTTTTTTTTTGTTGAGCATGCATAGTATGGATGGGTGCATGATGATAGTACAATAAATTTAATGGTTAGATTGACAAATATTACGGAGCTTAGTTTTTTTCCAAAACCAATAGTCTATTAACTAAAATTTAAAAAAAAAAATTGGATGTTAATGTCATTAAAGTATTTATAATAAATTTTTAATATTATGTGATTATTCATTTCTAAATATTTAAATTTGAAGTTAACCCTCAAACTATATATTGTGATTTAATTACTTTTTTAATTGTAATTATTATTTGTACCTTTTAATATTTTTTTGTTAAATTAAAGTCTTCTCATTATTGTAATTTAATCAAAAAAAAAAATTGAAATCTTGTGATATTTAGATTTATGCATCATGGGAAATTTTGTAAATGTGGAATTTCATTTAGAAATTTTATACACTATAATATTAATTCTTAATTGAAGAAATAAAGGTGTCCATCTCTTTTCTTAAAGATTAAAGGCATTCACATATACAAATTAAGGAATAAAATAACTTGAAGGGAAATAATAAAATATAATAGACAAGAACCATAGATAATCACAACAAGGTACAAACAACTATAAATGTTTAAATTATTACAAATGTGAGTGGCCAAGAGTGCACAATCACACTTTCTAAAATAATTTATAGAATATTATGGTGAAAATTTCAAATTTTTTTGGAGACCTAAAGAACAAGATGTATAATGGCTTCTCTAAAATTCTCTATCATACCTTAAAAAAAGGATTCATATCCCAAACACAAAATAGATATCTATACTCATTTTCTTGAAAAGAGCACCAAATTATATTTTTAAATAAAATTTATATGTTAAAAATTAGCATAATTTGAACAAAGTGAGAATTTATAATAGTAGTTAAAAAGAAATAAATCATCATGAAAATTACTTTTCAACACTTGGTTAATGATAGCTATCCAATATTCATCTCTTTGAATCATATATGTTGGACTTGAGGTCATTTCCTCAATGTACTTGATCTATTTTAGTTAATGATGTAGCAATGACAAATATGTATTAGTTCTAGTAAAAATTTTGGGAGGCATTAGGGCACCACATTTTTTCCATAGTGGTTATATATATTTTAAGATCCTTTCTCTTAGAATGGGATCTACTATTTGTCTTCATGTTTAGTTTTGGTGAATTAATATTTTTGTAGCTTTGTGACCTCAATATTACATATTGTCTTTATCTAAACTAAGGTGCACCTCATCCACAATGTCTTCTCTTAGTGAATGACTATCAATAATTTTACTAGTTTGAGCATTAATTCAAAGGGAACTAAAGTAATATGTATTTGTAGTGTCAGAAATTATATACCTTAACATTTTCACATTATGTTTTGTCCTCTTAATTTATTGTACCTAATTAAGCTCCTAATTTTCTAAATTATGCATTTCAAGGCCTAATTTTTACAATATCTTGAAGGATTGCTAGCATTGAATATATGCAACCAATTGTTATTTTACTCTTGACTAAGTGTGTCCTTGAAATTTGGGCCAAGACCCATTCACCCATGGAGGAATTGGTCCTCCATCTTTGCTAGGACCCAAATTTAAATATGTTGTTGGTGGCATTTTTAGATCCAAAATTTAAATATCAAGTGTCAGCTTTTGGAATCTAATTATTCTGAAAATATTATAATCGCATATAAATACCTATAGTGTAGGAAATTGTATAACTTTACAATTTCACACTATATTTGCATGCCATTAATTAATTGAAATTAATTAAGACTCTAATTGACCAAATTATGCATTTGAAAGCCTTATTATTCCTAGATTTTGGAAAGGGAAACTTATATTAAAAAATTGCCAACATTAATTAAATTACATTAGAAATTGAATGTCTTGGACTAAGGTCCTAGGCCCCATTCACTCAAGGGTGAATGGGTCCCCCTTAATTCCTAGGATCCAATTTTTAATATGTATTTGGTAGCATTTTAATGATTCAAATTCAAGTTTCAAGTGTTGACTTTTAGAATCTAATTTTATGGAAATTAGATAAACACCTATAAATACATATTTATTTTACCCATTCAAAGCTAACAATTAAGAAGCAACAATATCTAGCATTAAAGAAACTTTCACTAGAGAAAATATTATTGTTAAGAGAATTGAAGAGGAGATTTATCAGTCGTCTATAGTAGCAATCTAGATCATATTATCATGTCAAATTTCATTCGTGTTCATGTCATGTTTTGGAGATAACATTGTGATGTAGTTTTCAAGCATTTTAGCATGCAAGATCCAAGCCCTATAGTGATGTTTTTCACTTAAGCCCTCTAGGGGAAATCATTAAGGGTTTGGTGAGATGTAAGAAAATTTGTTCATTCTTCAATTACTTCATTTTGTCATTATTTCATTATCAACATTTAATTACAAAACATAGGGTTTGACTAAGGAAAACCCCTCTTCATGCAAAATAAACATTTTTTATTTTCTCTTTGTATGTGAAAATTTACAAGTGAAGAAGGATTGAAAGTTAATCCAAGGAGAAATTTTGTAAAGTTGCATAAGTTATCATCATTGTTGTCAAGCTATAGAAAATCACTTACAAATTTTATTTCTAACTTTTTGACATTTAAACTTGGAGAAATTAGAAGCTTAGATTTAGGATTAGAGTACTACAAAAAATGATTTTGGAGCCCTATTCAAGGACCCATTTGCCTAAGGGAAAACCAATCCTACTATAGGCCCTGAAACCCACTTTTCATGACAAGTGGACACTATCAAATCTATAGTGTCAAAAAATGTACTCCTTTACATTTTCACACTAGGTTTGGGTCCCTTAATTAAATTGTACTTAATTAAACCTCTAATTATCTCAATTATGCATGTAAAAGTGTAATTAATCTTGTTTCTAAAAGGGAAACTTGTATTAAAAAATTGTAAACATTAATTAAATTTCCATGGAATTGGAGTGTCCTAGGTTGATGACCTTAATTTTTAAAATGTTTTTGCTCGAATATTTATGATTCAAATTAAAATTGCAATTTTCAGATTTTGAATTTTAATTGGCAAGAAAATAGAAAAATACCTATAAATACCTAGTCTTTTTATGAATTCAAAATATCTAGCAAGAGGGAAATTTTCATATGAGAAAATATTATTGTTAGGAGCATTGAATAGAAGATTTCTCAGTCATCTACAACAATAATAAAGATCAATATCATCATGTCAAAGTTATTTGCATTCATGCATGTTTTTGGAGCTAACATTGTGATGTAGGTTTCGACCATTCAAGATCAATTCAAGCATCAAGATCAACATCCAATTAAGGAATTTCATGCAAGATCAATACCTTGGAGAGATGTGTTAGGATTCAATCATCTAAGGATATCCATTCAAGGTTTTGGTGAGTTGCAACATAGTATTGTTCATTCATTATTCATTTCATTCACATTTCAATTTATTTTAATGTTTAATTACCAAAACAAAATTTGACCAAGGAAAACCCCTATTCACCAAAAAAAATCCACTTCTTTGTGTGTTATAGATTTAAAAGTGAAGAAGGATTGAAGATTGATCAAAAGTGCAATTTTGTAAAGTTATCAAAGTTTTCAACATTGTCATCAAGATACAAAAACTCAGATCCCAAATTTATTTATGAATTTTTGATAGTGAAACCTAGGGAAAACAAAAGATTAGATCCACCTCCAGAGGACTTTGAAAGTTGATCAAAAAATCCCTAGTAAGAATCATTCACCTTAGGGAGAATCTATCCCAAGAGGACACTCAACAAGAGATTTTTGTGATAGGTGAATGAATTCATAACCTTCTCTAATCTACTAGAACTTTCCTAATTCTATTAGATTAAGGTATTAAAATTATGTTCATTTGGTATTTTTCATTCATCTCTGAAAAGTGTAGTTTAGGCTAATTTACCCTATCCTTAGTCATAAGGAAAACAACAAGATTTTCATTAGGATTGACTCACCTAAGGGTTGAAAGTCAATATTTCCCTAAGGGATCTCTTTTTCATAATGAAAATAGGAAGATAGGTGCATCATACCCCCTTATTTCACATCTCATTTCAATGATCCCATTTTTCTATGTTTCAGGATCCTTCTCATATCTTCCTATAAATTGTCATTTCCATTTATGTTATCATAGAAATTTCCATTTCAAGTTTTAGGTCATATAATTCACTAAGTTAATGCACATTAAATAATTCAAAAATATTCCAAATCACTCTTTTATGTCATAAGAAAGTGGAGATCCAAGGTCAAAAATAGGATTAACTCACCTCAAGGTTGAGAGTCAATCCTATCAATTTGTGATATTCTCTCTTTCTAATGAAATTGGGGAAAGCTGTCTTTGAATCCTAGGCCATTTAATTATTTCACATTGATTCAATTCATTCCCCTTTTTCCTAACATTTCAATAGCTAGTTATTTTATTATTTGAAATATAATAAGCAATAACAATAAATCTATTGGAAAACTTATGATAAAGAGCATTATTGAGCAAGTCAAGAGAAAAAATTTAAAGCTTTTTTCCAACAATTCAAAATCTAACATCATGTCCAATTGTATGTGAGTTTATGTGTGTTCATGTTCATTCTTTGTGAAGGCTAACCTTTGTTGTAGGTCTCTAAAGAATTCAAAAATTTAAGCAAGAAAGATTCAAATCCTAGAGGTGATGTGTATGAATTAATGTTGTATTATGGAGCTAGATCAAACTCAGAGGATTAAAATTTTCCCATCTTTGTTGGCATTATTTTCCCACAAATTATATTAACAAGGGAATGCAAGTGGGCTAACACTCCTCTTGCGGGGTCTGGGGGTATTATTCCCTATATGTAGGCCCGGGGGCATAGCCCATAGTAGGGATTTGGGGGAAATGCCCCTAGTGAGGGATATTGGATGCAACTCTCCCAAAAAAAATAATCACTATTATTTTAATAAAGAAATTACTGCAAGATTGTATTTAAAATATAGTTAAAATAATAGTTAAATAAAGTTAACAATGCCCAAAAATGATGATTTTATTATTGAACATGGAATTTCAATAGCCAACGTTGAAATGTGAGGACTTACAAGCATGTGGGAATGTGAAAAGTCATGTGGGTTTCAGTTTTGACACTAAAGGGCATGGAAAATGTGAGTAGAAGGTCACATGTTTATGGCTAGAAAAACATAGGTTAAGTTGTGGGTACTATTGTGTAGTTTTCACACACCCCCCACTCAAAGTAGGGACCCTCTCTTACTTTGTTCTTTGGTGCTTTTGATCCTTTTAAATCATGATTTTTTTTTACTTTGAAATGTGCTTGAATGTTTATTCTACTCATGTGAATGATCTCTTGAAGTTACTCATTGAAAATCCTAAGTCTTGAGGTGACTTTCAGGTTTTTCACTAGTTTTGAGAATTTCCTCCCTAGGCGGAATTCCCTGATTTCCATCCATTCCTTGGATACCCAACGAGGACTGCTTTGCATTATGCTTAAGAGATTTTCACTCTTCATAGAATTTTGTGTCCGCCGGAAATCCCTAAAATTCCTTCAAGCCCTCAGATCCCTAAATTTCCTCCACCTCCCCAGATCCCCGAAACTTGTCTTGGGTTGTCCTTTCACTACATTTATATTTGTTGTATGAATTATGCAGCTCATATTTAATGGAATTTTAGGAATTTTATGCGGAAAATTAGTGTCATTTGCTTTGCATTGAATTTGAAAGAGCTTGGTCTTGAGTGTTGTGTGTGAATTTGATGTTTGAGCTTTGAATTGCTGACTTTGGTGGCATTTTTTTTGGTATCATTTGCATCTGCTTGAGATTGGAGATTGTTTCATGTCGCTACCCTCTTGAATTTTTCTTCATCAATGGTATGTGAATAGTACTCTAGCCTTTGATTGACAAGTATGAATGGTTTTGTGATGTCCTAGGCGTGTCTTGAGTCTAGGTTTGGCGTGCTTGAAGATATGTGTTTAAAACTAGGGTTGCCCATGGTTATTTTGAAATCTCTCCTAAGTATCGATGTTACCATTCCCCATTTTTCTCAGAATCTAACTATTCCAATCCTTGCTTGGTTTTCCCCCTATAGACTTGGTATTGTGCATAGTGTTGATTTGGTTCGAATGATCTAGGGTTTTATATGATTGAAATATTAACCTTCCAAATAAAAATTTGAATTATCACTTCTCACTTGTATCTGCTCAATTTCTTGCCTTTGGTAGTTTGAAAGAGTTTATTCAGTTTTAATGCAATAATCGAATGTATTGAACCTTTGACTATTACTCATGGTAGAACCCTCAGGTTTCTTGTTTTGAATTTATTGCTTCAGATCAATTGAACTGGTTTTAAGTGAATCATAGGTTTGAATCATTATTGAGTGATGTAAGGTGAGCACAAAGTCTGAACCAAGTCTAAAATTAATGATCATTCAATCAATTTGGTCAAGTTGTAAAGAGTTGGAAATTTCAGGATTTTGAGTACTTCGCAGAATTCCTCTACCTTAGGAAATCCCTAAATTTCCATTACCCCTTCATTTTTGCAAAAATGTGTGAAGTCATGCTAGTTTCGCGGATTTTGTCCCTTATGGAAATCCCTGAAAACCTGCCAAACATGAAGATTTTTAGAAATGAATGCATTAATGTTGAATGATTTTCACATTTCATGATTGGTTTGAATGATTAAAAGATGTATCATGTTATTTCTTGAGTTGTGATTTTGATTAACTATCTTTTGGGTGATGATTTCTCCTTCATCGCTAAATTCTACTTGGCCTGAAAATCCCCAAAATTCTTTCCTAGCTTGATTTTCGCAAAGGGATGAAAATCCAAAACTTTTAAGGAGCTATGATTTATGATATTTTAAGGGATTTTAATCATTGTGTGGACTTATTTGGATTATGAATATGTTATTTGTAATGGGATAACCCTGATCCTCATGCTATAAAGGAAATTTATTGTGATCTTTTGCTAAGTGCAGGCTAAATTAAGCAAGGAAATTGCTAGCAAGGCTAAGGGAAAATAAATGGATCCTAACATTTAGGGATCTTCCATATCAGAAGCTGAAAGGATCAAATTGGATACAAAGAACAGGATTCCTAAGAGAAAACTGGTTTCCAATTGGTCAAAAGTGACTGACACAAATGTGGGGAGATGGGACTATGAGGAGTTCAAGGCAAGGATGGAAGTGAAGGACCCTCCTCTATTGGCAAGAAGATTGGTAAGCTCTAGGGTGGCTCATGTGGTTGGATTTCCTTCTATAGTAGAGTGCTATGAGTTAGTTTTGGAATGTGCTAGACACTATGATCTAGGCACACAGAGAGTGATCAACCCACAAAGAAAACTACTTGCAAATTTATCTCCTATTTTAGTGGCCCAAACATTTGATATTCCAAACAAATCCCATGTGGTGTATAGTTTGATATTGATGTAGCAAAGAAGTACTATGCAGCGGATACAAACAAGTCTTTACAAGTTATCAACTCTTGGTTGGAGAAACCTAAGGCACATATTTCCAAGCTACCAAAGCAATTGTTCAAGGAAAAATTCAAGTAAGAGTACTATGATGCAATCACTCTTCTCAGCAGAGTGATGGGATTGGAGGAGTATTTGACAATTGGATTTTTTACATAATAGTGAGAAGGAAGCAGGGACAATAGGTAGGAAATGTATTGAATGACATTTATAGTAAATGTATTTCATTCTTTGAAATCATGACTAGGGAGAAGAAGTTTGCACCAAAGCATTTGACCTTGGAGCAATTAAGGAAGTGGTGGCATGAAGTTTATTCCCCAATTGATGACAGTGCAATCATATCCCACCATTTAGATGATACATCCACCTATATTGTTGTCATGGAGAAATATCAAGATCTCAATGTTGAATGGGATAAGGTCATCAAAGAATCGAGGAGATTGAATCCAATGAGAGAAGGTTTAAAGTGTTAATTACTCCACCATTGGCCAACTTAGAGAATGTTTTTCTTAAGGTGCAATATAAATTGGATCGAGGCTAGCTAATTAATGATTGCATCAAAATTTGTGCTTCCTATTATCTCTCCTTTCATTTCCTACATGCATTGGACCGAGCTACATTGGAGAACCCAGGCCAACCTGGAAGAGTCTTAAGAATTTAATGGAAAAATATTATTTTATTCTAGAAGCTTTCTAGTCTTACTTGTTTTCGGTCGATTATCTTTGTAACCCTAATTGGGCCAACATATCATGAAGTCTCTATAAAATTGAATTTTGCCTCTTTGTAAAGGCTAGTTAGAAGAGGGTTAGACTTTGAAGCAAGTGATAGAGCAAAGGTTAGGGCTAGGAGTTAATTTCTGAAAAAAAGTATTGTAACACAGAATACTGGAATTGTTGTTATTATTGGATGATTTAATACAATTGAAGACATTGTGCTTTGGCGATCTCTCTTGAGTTGCTTTATCTTGCATGGTTTTTGTTATTCTATCTTTGAAGATTGCTTAAAACTATTTGATATATGTTATATTTAAGGTTAGATATGATTCAATGGTGTTCATGGTTTGATGCTTGAGGTGTTTGTAGCAATCCCTCGTCCATAACTTTTGCAACTAGATGATTGTGGATTGCTTTGTAAGGTTAGCCTAGACCTTATATTCATGTGCTTAGTTCAATTGTGAATTGTTTATTCATTTTAATTGCAAACATGGTTGTTTTGAATGAATGTTCATGATCTAAAAATATTTAATTCATTAGAAGATTGCACTATTCTTGTAAGATTGCAGATAAGATTTGGGTTAAGAAAGAATTAGTTTTGAGGGATTAGTCCATTTCAAGTGTCTTCCATTTGCATTGCTGATTTTAGGAGTATTTTTAATTTTAAACATCTCTCTTAAACCATTATCTTTAGCTATTTCTTTTATTATTTGGGTTAGACCTAGGATTCAAAGTATTATCATATTACAAAATATGATAAGTTTCAAAGATCCAATATTTGTTTGTAAGGCCCCTTGTGATTACTAGCATTTTCACATTTCTCACTCAGTTGTTTTTGCATTGTCAAGACCTGACATTAGAGACCTTGGGGTTTCTTTTAAGGCTTGCTAATAGAGATTTACCTTTCAAGAGAGATAAGATACTTGTATCTTGTCTGAGTTGTTGTGTAGAAAATACCATCAACAGATTGGCGCTAGATGGAGGAGAGTATGTGCAGGATCATGATGGGCCAAAAAGTGGCAATATGTAAGTGATATGATGGCCCATGTCGCTAACGATTTTTTTTACCCAAAATTGATGAAATGAAAAAGGTTTTTAAAGGAGATTCTCAACTTTACACAAATATAAATTATGCTTTACTTTGAATTTAATAAATAATTATTATTCATTTTCTATTTTAATTATGACTAAAGTCCTAATTGATAGGCTAATTCAAAAACATCTATAGCTTTCAAATGGTATCATATTTTTTTAATCTAAAACATGTGTCACGTTCTATGATTTGCATACTATAGGATTAAAAAAAAAATTGAATTTCATGAAGTTTTGAACAAGTTAAGGTGGTCAAACATATGAGTTTGTATATTTTAAAAAAGTTGTAATAAAAAATTCATAATTAATTATTTACTTGGAAAAAAATTACAAAAGAATATGCATCACATCGGGACATGAGTCCTCTACTTATATTTAAAATATTATAAAAAAAAACTATCATTTTATTATGGTTAGGGTGGTCAGACAAACACCTACTTCTTATTTTTCCCTTGAAATTTAAGTACTACTACATTGAAATTTAAAATTTTCAGTGAATAGATTTTTATTTGTTTCAAATAAACCTAGTAGTTTAGAAACTAGATTCAATTTTCTATAAATTATATTCTTACATATTTTTGAAATAATATAGATAAATTATTCAATTTTTTACGTCAAGTTGCCTAACTCTATTTTTTTTGAATTTTTTTCCATTTAAGGGCTTGTTTTTTCCATGATGATCCTGCACATACCTAAGCCCTGAATAAGAAAGTTGGATCATTTTATGTCTTCCATTTCTCCTAAAATATTTCAAATAAGAACCAAATCTACTACAAGAGAAGAATATTTTCTAGAGTTGCAAGCTCCTACCAGGTCAAGAAGGACCAGAAGAAGGGGAGAATCATCATCCACCCAACCACTTCCATCATCTCCTTCATACTCATCTTCACCTAGTCCATCTTTATCTAATTTTGAAGCCATCCCACTTCAACAACCTCAACCAGTCATAAATCATCCATTACCACCTCCACCTCCACCAATGGCTTTCCTTGCTAAAAATCCATCTCCCTTATCCTTCAATAATTACAATGTCATGCCCAAGAACCCTCAACACTTTTGTTCAAAGTTCCATGTTAATGATCCTAAAAGAACTAGAAAGGAACACATCAGGATTTTTCAGAAATGTCTTAGAGATAGGGGAATTAACCATGAGGATGTTGCATGTAGGCTCTCTCCTTATTCCCTAGGAGAAGATGCATTCTAATCATATTCCTGCTGGATCGATCCATAATTGGGCTGAATTGGAAGCTACATTCTTGTAGAAGTTTAGGATTCCCATTATTGCTAATGAGATTTACCTATAGTTCACCAAGGTCAAGAGAGAAGTTAATGAACCTATAGGTTCTTTTAACAACAGGTTTCATCGTGCATATACTAGATTACAAGCCCCCTATTTTCTAGATGGTGCCACTGCCCTGGAGGTCTATTATGAAGGTTTAGATAGTCTCACAGCTACCTTCCTAAAATTAAGACCTAATCATTGAGCAAGCTTACTTGATGCATACACAGAGGTTTTCAAGGTTAGTACTGATTTGAGGCAACACTTGTCTGGCCCTTTACTATCATTAGGACCGACTGCTCACCCAGGACAAGTTTAGGCTCTTAATTAGGCTCTTACCAATCATACTCCTATCATTAATCCAATACCTTAGCAGCCTCTAGTTCCTCATCTGGGAAATCCTATAAATCAATCCCCATAAGTGATGAATTATCCTCAACAAAGTGTTAATCAAACCATTCATTCACAACCACGGGATGGTTTCCCTACCTATTTATAGAATTCTAAAGTCTTAAACCAATCCTTGAGCTCTAGTGTAACCACAAGACATCCCCAAAGCAATGCTAACTATACTCCCTATGGTAATCCTGATAAAGAAAAGTTGGATGAGCTAACTGAAGAAGTTGAACATGGAGGTCACTTATCTGAGAAATCAAAGTAGTCAACTCTAGTCTACTCAAAGGAGTATGCCGTCTAATTACAATAGAGAGAATAGGGAGCCCCAACAAGGATAGAGCTTTGAAAAAGGACAACATATTGATAGAGGTCAGAATTTCAAAAGAAGACAGGCTTTTGGTCATCATTTTGATAGAGGACAAGCTAGTGGACAAGGATTCAAGAGGAGACAGCCACCCAAATAGAATATAACTTGGAAAACTAGGCCAAATAATGGAGGTTTTTTTACTCCATTAGACCAACCTTCTAATCAAGAAAAACCTTCAGGTAGTGTGTATTTGGTAGAAGCATCTCTATCTGGATGGTGCAAGCTTCATAAAACAAATCAACATTTAGAACTGAATTGCCTAAAATTCCAGACTGTAGCATCTATTTTCTAGTATGAGGTAAAGAATCACTCTGGTAGCCAAGAATTAGTGCCATCAGGACCTTATGACTCCCAAATTTTTGTAGTAAACCATTCTCCTTTCCCAAGAGGAGAAGAAAATGGACTAGAAGAGAAATCAAGCCAGTCAGAAGAAGAGACAAATCAAGTCTGTAATGGAGATGATATTTCTCATATGTTCAATGAAAGTCTTGTGAATGATAATGGCCCCTTGGATTAAGAAGAAGTTGATGTTGAAGAATTATAGGTGTTCCAAAATCCAATCAAGAAATACAACTTAAGGGATAGGCCAACCAGAGGACCATAGGCTGGAGGACCATTCACCACCTCCATCCCTCCAAACAATTTCACCATACCTCGTGATCCTAATGCTAGTAATAATCCACTGTATCCTTATGTGCCTAAGCAGTACCTATCAAAGGAAGGAAAAGAACAAGCTAGGACATCTAAAGGGAAGAATACCGACACCAGCAAAGACAGGGTAGTGGAATATCTCAAGGAAGCTTCCACAGACATGAGCAAAGAGTAATTAGGTGAATATGTGGCTGAAGAACTTAAGAATCTCAACGTAAGTCTCTTTGCATTTGAATTATTGAGAGTAGTAGCCATTAGAAATGTAATCTTAGGTACTTACAATTCAAATGTAGTACTACAAGATAAAACTATTAGTGGGATGGGGAATAAAGTACCTATTTCACAAGGGTTGCAAAATTAGGGTCAAATTGAAACACAACCTGGAGGCAAAGGGAAAGAAAATGACAAAGGCCAGGTTGCTCAAGTTGATACTAAGTTAACTTTATTTCAAGGAAAAATAGAAACACCTCCCTTTTTAATTTTTGTGCGCATTTTTGGAAAGAATCTACATTATTATCTTATAGATTAAGGTGCTTCCACCAATGCCATTTTCTATCTATAGAGCCCTAGGAATTATCCTTGCTACCTTGAAGAAGAAGGTCACCCAGCTGGACAAAAAAAAGGTAAATGTAGTAGGCAAGTTAAACATGATCCCTATGCAAATTACCTCAGACCCTAGAGTCTAGCAGGTTATTAATATTCAAGTAGTAGATATCCTTGATGCTTATGGTTTAGTTCTAGGGAGAGACTTTACCAAGGCCCTGAATGGATATGCATAAAATAACTAATCACACATGTGGCTTCCTTAGAAAGGGGTGCCAAATCAAATCAAGATTGAGAGAACCTCACATAAAGTATGTGATCATAGAATATCAGAATACTTCAAATGAAATACTAGAGTCAGAAGTAAGCATGGGAAACTATGTACTGGCGGCCCATTTTGAGGAAGAAGTAGACACATAAGAGATTCTTATGTTGCATACCACGCCTATTGATCTTAAAAAAAAATCTAGTAGTAGGGGAGCCTTGGTAGAACCAATTGAATATGATGATGATCCTGAAGATAACTAACTCAGTTTGCTAGACAATTTTTAGGAATTCATCCAAAAATGTATTGAAGATCAGATTCATCTGGGTAGAGGAATAAATTTTGAAGAATTACTCTTACCTAATTGGTGTAAAGTTCACAACGCCTCTCACTCAAAGATGCTGCTTGTGCCAAATAGTAGTAGAATAGGTACAAAAATGCATTAATCCCACTCCAACAATCAGAATTAATATACAAGAAACTCAAGATGGTCCCAAAGGAAACAAGGTGGGTCCTTTCGAAGAGCCATCCAACAGTAATAATACAAAAGGTAGAACAAAAAGATCTAGAATTGTTGGCTATTGGACATTAAGATTTGATGGATCTAAATCAAAGCAAGGTGCTGGAGCAGGATTTCAATTGATCAACCCTAAAGGTAAAACTTTCTTTGCTGCTCATAGACTCCAGTTTCATTATACCAATAATGTAGCAGAATATGAGGCTTTAATTCATGGATTGCTCATGGCACTAATGAAGAAAGTTAAGATTCTGCAAATCTTTGGGGACTTTGAGCTAGTGGTTAAGCATGTTAGGAAGCAATATGCATGTCGTGACAGGAGGATGACCAATTATAGGCATAGAGTATGGGATCTCATCAAAGGATTTGATGCCTTCAACATTCAGTTGATACCATGTAGTAAGAACCAAACTGCAGACTCCCTGGCATAGGCAGCTGGCACTTTACAACCATTATCCCTCTCTATCTTGAAGAAGTTCACTATGGAATTAACTCCAGTACATTCAATATCTAAAAATATGACCAATTTCTAGGTATTTGAAGATGATAAGCATATCTTGGATTTCATCACCAACTCTAATGTATTCACCTCTTAGATCATCAATGAAGTTGAACCTCAAGAAGTAGAAATGGATCTAGAAGGGGTCATCAATTTAAAGACTAATACTATTCCAAGAGGAATAATACAATTAGAGTGGATTTTTTACCTCAATAGAATAAAATATTAGGAGCCAAAGACCAAGAAGAAATCAATTAGTAGCTAATGTGACACATACAACATGGGGACTTAGGAGGATATCAGAAATGTCTTCATTGGCAAGGTATGTACCCCAGCAGAGAGAAAAGGAATTGTTGATGCCTTGCATACATACCAACATGTGATAGCCTGAAGTTATAAAGACCTGAGGACATATGATACTTCAATTATTACACACACCATTCCTCTAAAGCCAGGAGCTAGAAATTTTAGGCAAAGGAAAATACCATCTAATGCCTTGTTGGAGCCAGTCATTCAAAAGGTGTAGAAACTGCTTTCACCTCGTATTATATTTCTGGTAAGAAATTCAACTTGGGTTGCAAATTTGGTTCCAGTGAGAAAGAAAAATGGAGAGATTGGACTGTGTGTTGATTTTAGGAACCTTAACAGGGCATCAAAAAAAGATAACTATCCAATCCCTTCACTAGATGAAGTGATTTAGATTGTCAATGGATCTAAAATGATGTCTTTTCTAGATGGGTACTCTAGATATAACTAGGTTATGGTGTAGTATGAGGATAGGCACAAAATTGCCTTTACTACAAAATGGGGAAAATTTTCTTACAGGAGAATGCCCTTGGGGCTGATCGATGTTTGAGCCACCTTCTAGAGAGCCATGGATATTGCTTTTAAGGACATCATTGGTAAGTGCATAATTATTTATATGGATGATTTGACGGTCTTCTCTAAAAGGCAAGGTGATCATATAATAGATTTATACAAAGTGTTTCAGAGGTGTAGAGAATTTGGCATCTCCCTTAATCCAAAGAAGTGTATATTTGGAGTTACTGAAGGAAAACTGTTGGGAAACATTATCTTAGAGAAAGGAATTGCTATTGATCCTGAATGAGTGGAAGCCATACTCAAGATTCAGCCACCTGCTAGTAAAAAGGAAATGAAATTATTCTTCGGAAAAATTAACTTCGTAAGGAAGTTCATCACTAGATTTGTTGAGATAGTCAAACCATTGAATGCAATGTTGAAGCAAGGGGCCAAAGTTGAATGGAATGTAGAAGAAAAAGAAGGATTTACAGAAATTAAGAGAGCCATTGTTCAAGCCCCATTATTGGTAAGTCCTAACTATGCCAAGCCCTTTTACATATACTCATTTTCTTCCGACCACTCCTGTGTTGGCATGTTGACCCAAAAGTCTGATCAAGGGAATGAGCACCCCATAGCATTTATGAGTGCACCTTTAAAAAATGCAGAATTAAGATACCCAAGTGTGGAAAAGCAGGCCTATGCCTTAGTCAGAGCTATAAAGAAGTTTAGAAATTATATTCTAAGGAATAAAGTCTTTGCAATAGTTCCTAATCATGCATTCAAGGTGTTCTTGATGCAAAATAAAATGGGAGAACATAGAGCTAAGTGGGTTACTATGTTGTAGGAATATGATATTGATATTTAGCCCATGAAGCTAGTGAGAGGACAAGTGCTACCCAAGATGATGACACAGATGGGTCCTGACCTTACAGCTCAACATTACCACCTACAAGATGTATCCCCAGGAGATTGGTATGATGATATTATCTACTATCTTCTGAATCAACAATATCCTAGACATATTAATTCAGTACAAAGGAGAGCTTTGCATTTGAAAAATGATAGTTTTATGATGAAAGGAGCTATTATATACAAGAAAAATGATGAGGGTGTCTATTTGAGGTGCTTGGGAAAAGAAGAAGGTAAAAGAGTAATGCCAGAGTTTCATGATAGATACGATATAGGCCATGGATCTGCACCCTCTACAGTGAATTAGATTCTGAGAGATGATTATTATTGTCCTACATTGTTCAAAGATGCCCACAACCATGTTAGAACTTGTCATGTGTGTTAGACTGCAACAAGCAAAGAGAATTATGCAACTCTTCCACTTCAACCAGTTAGAGAGGTAAATTCATTTACATAGTGGGGATTGGACTTCATAGGTCCAATCAATCCAACTTCTTCTACAAGCTATAGTTATATTCTTACTATCATTGACTATTTCACCAAGTGGAATGAGGCTCTTGCATGCAAACAATGTACTTCTGAAGTGGTAATCAATTTCATTGAATTGGGTATTATTAATCACTTTGGGTGTCCATTGGCTTTAGTTTGTGATAATGGTCCTACATTTGCATCACTAAAATTTTCTAATTGGGCCTTTTATCACGGAACCATTATAAATTTTGCATCTAATTATTACCCACAAGGAAATGGTTTGGTTGATTCTTCCAATAAGAACCTTTAAACAATCATATGTAAGCTATTAGAGAAGAATCCCAAGGATTGGCACACTTAACTTTGATTTTCTCTTTGGGAAAACTGTACAAGACATAAGACCTCCTTAGGGACCTCTCCTTATCGCCTTGTGTATGGTTTGGAACCTGTATTTCCCATGCAATTAAAGATCCCCACTTTGAAGTTTATTAATGAATATTATGATGAAGGGGACAAGCATGAAGCCCGCCTGGCTAAACTGCTACACCTTGAAGAAAGAAGAGATAAAGTTTTAGAAAAAATTTCCAAACATCAAGGTGTAGTTAAGAGATGGTTTGATAGAAGAGCAAAGGTAAAATCCTTTAGAATCTCTGACTTGGTTCTCTATAGGGATAAAGCACATGATAAAAAAGGGGAGCATGGAAAATTTAATAAACTTTGGCTCAACCCTTATCAGATTTCAGAGATTCTAGGAGATAATGCTTTTCGCTTGAAAAATCTCACTGGAGAGGATATCCCACTGCCTAAAAATGGGTAGTATTTGAACCATTACTTCCAATCATGAGTTGTTTACAACTATTTCCTTGTAAATAAGTAGATTAGGTTTCCTTTCTTTTGTTCTATTTCTACTTTGGTTAGAATAGGTTTCCCTTTTTCTTTTCTTTGTTTGTTTTCTGCTTTGGGTTAGTTTAGGTTTTCTTTGGTTAGGGTAGGTTCCTTTTACTTTGTTCTTCCTTTCAGTTTTTTGCTCTCTTGGGTTTGTTGCACCTGCATGGCAACCATTATGCTATTTGGGTTTGTTCTAAATATTTATTTTACAAACTTCAATCATCCTTCTAGAGTCAGTTGGTGAAAGTCCTTTATTTAGTGTCATATGTGGGTATGTGCAGGATCATGATGGGCCAAAAAGTGGCAATGGGAAAAAATTTATGTTTTTCATTGACCTAGAACATGAAAAATGTTGACTTAAATTTTTTGTAGCTTGGGTGTCAGTACATTGCTCCAAAGCAATGCCCGAACCAAGATTTACATATAGGAAATCCAATTTGGATCAAATATCTCATTTGAGGCGCATATAAATATATATATTTGTGGGCTGTTAATATCATTTACCATTTGCATAGGCTACTGGTGCACAGTGAGGAGGAGTTTTGAATATAAAATATATGATTTAACAGATATCCAATTTGAAAGGTTAGATTTTGGATTTTTTTTTTCTTTAATCAAATTTTCAATTAGATTTGTATAATTTTATGTAGTTTTTATGGATTTTTTTTCAAAATAGGGTTTTTGATTGATTTTTATGAAAAACTTGAGTTTAGGATGGATTTTTATTAAAAATGAATTTTTTTTATGGATTTTGATTAAAAATAGTGTTGTTTATGTATTTTTATTAAAAATTAGAGTTTTCTATAGATTTTTGTTAAAAAGTAGAGGTTTTTTTGGAATTTTTTTAAAAACTAGGGTTTTTTTACAATATTTTCATTTATATTGTGTAATTTCAATTAGATTAATTAGTTTTCAACTTTGATCAAGAATTATGGCTATTGAGAATGAAAATGCACAAATTCCAAATGCTCCACCACCTCCGTAGCCATCAATTGAAGACTTAATTGGTGAAAAATTGCAGCAATTGAGGGGCATTTCTGATCTTTATATGAGAATCCCTCAATTATCTGAGATGTCAAACACATTGAAGGAAATAATTAAAAATAGAGAAACCCTCTCCACCCAACATAATGCCTTTCATTCGTGGTGAGAAGACATGAGAGAATGTTACACATGCGGATTGTCTTATGATGATGTGAAAGATCTCAGAATAACCAAAGCCCAAATAGCCTCTTTATTTGTTATCCCCCGCACTGGTTTTCCAGTTAATGTTAATAAACCAAAATTTTCTATAAAATGGTGCATGCATAGGGACATTGTAGATAACTTTTGGGATCGTTGGTATATGGTTTTTGATAAATCACCAAACAACAATTGTGATATACCATTTTACTTTATTAAAAAATTATATGTTGAGTTTGTGTTAGGGCATCATGTCAATTACTTTGACATTAAACCCTTCCACGACGTCGGTTGAGGTATGCCCTAGGATAGACTAGGGGTAGTTAGAGCAGTCTGGTGCCCATGTGTTCCCCCTCCTCCCCTTCCTCTGCCACCTCGAGTACATCATCCAAATATTATGCAAGATGCGGCCACACAGACTATCTAGTCTATTCACTCTTTGAGTGGCTTTTTGGTTTCGCATGCTTCTACAGTAGCTCAGCCACATTTTGGTGATGTTGGTGATGGCTCAAGTGCTACTGCATCATTCTCATTAGGTCCACATATTTTTGTGCCACATACTTGCTCTATGTGCCACCAAATATGCTTGGGTCCTCTTGTATAGCTTGTCGAGCATCCCTTGGACACTATTGATTATGACCTCCACGATGTGAGAATTACAAATCAGATGCAGGGGAGTGGAGCACACCCTATAGAGTCCTCTCCTGCTAGAGAGGGGGATGTTGGAATAGTGACACAGGTAAGATTTAAGTTGTAAATTCATAACTTGCATTTTTTTTAAATGAATATTAATAAGAGATAGTATAAATTACTAATATTTATTTACATGGTCTATTTAATAGTTGATGTTTGAGGAGGAGATAGCACAGGTGATTGATAGCACCCTTAGGGCCATTTCATTTGGCCTCGACACACACACACAGTATATATATTTTCACTCACTCGTTTACATTTTTTTATTATATACTTGCTTGTCAATTGAATTTTCATTAATGAGATTATATAATAACTTATACGTTTATCTTATTTTTCTCTTTTAGGAAACACCTAGTGTGAGTGAGGTGCAATGCTATCCAGACTATGGTGGTAGAATGTTAGATAAGGGAAAGGTAATTGAACTCAAACTCGATTGAATTAAGATTTTTAAGATCTTTTATTGATTATGCATACATCGATATAAATTGGTAGTTTCATATGTACTTGTCATTCTTATGTATAGGAAGTTATGAGCTATACATCATTGTTGACAAGTGGCACAATGCCTGAAGGAGTTGGTATTGGAACACCTCAAGGAGTAGGTCTTGAAACACCTCAAGTAGGAGGTGTCGAAACACCTAAAGGAGATAAAGAAAAAGATCAGCCTAAAGAGGTATGTGTTTATTTTATTTTGTGTTTGGTAAATATGTTCCTATTACTGACAATTGTATGCTAACTTGGATCAATTTTATGTTTTTGTTGACATATATAGATTGACATTATAAAAATTGGTTTGGTTGGTTCTTTGAGAGGGGCATATTCTGGGACTCTTGGCCCTTTGAAGAGATGGATATTTTAGGTAATCAAGATTTCAATTTAGAGTTCAATTAAAATTTAATGTATATTGATTTTGATGTTAATTATTCAATTTTAAATTATATAGTATAACTAATCTCAATTGTGGCTTGAATTTTTCTTGTGCAGCTACCTTTAGAGCCAATGAGTGCTTCAAAGAGGCTCCATTTTGATGATCCACCAGTAGTTTAGGATGAGATAGACATTTTGGTATGTAAATTTTGAGTAAACGTCAAGATGGCATATGCCACATTATGTAAAACTTTGTTTGACTTGGTGTTGATGTCATTTTTGTATATGGAGATACACTCAAGATTATTGGATAATTTGATATATAGAAGTTGACAATCAAAATATAATTTCTTCCTCCTGTGCATGATTAAACTCTTTGAAAATTTAATCAAGTGAGCAATGGTTTAATATCAATGTATAATAGCATAAAAAACAATGGTTGTATTATGTAGTGTATATTCATATCACTGATTACATTGCATTGCACATCTTTCAAACTCAAAGCATTACTTCACATTGCATAACTAACAACTAGATGCTGATAGATGAAAAAGATTCAATTACAATATAGTTTTTACAAATTCATCCTAAGTAGTTATGCAATTACTTCACATTACATAACTAATAACTAGGAGCAGTTGTCAAATACATTTTCTTGTCATGGAATTTTATGAGACCACATTTATTTGAGGCATTTTTTCAAAGAGTTCACTGCCTTGTTTATGCTACCACATTTTTCATACATGTGTACCAAAGCTTTTTATCAAATAATTCACTGGCTTGTTGCTATGGCTAAAATCCTAAAACAAGTGCTTCCAAATAAGCTATGGATTGATAGAGAGTGGGGGTGAAAACATATGTGAAAAATACCCTTGACTCCTTTGGACCAAATTTGCGAACCAATAGCTTACCCATGTCCTAGGCTAGTGAATTAGCCCTCTTTCAAAAAGTGAGTGCCCTTTAAACACTTGATCTTAACAAGAACACCCCAAAAAATCTTGAGTTGTGTCATAAAACAACAAATTCTAAGATTATTTTGCACCTATAGGTCCTTTAGTAGGTTGTCCCATGAAAGCATTTGTTTACCATGCAAATGCATAGGGTTTATTGAAAATCCCACTTGCACAACTCCCCTGACCATGCCACCAACTTAGACACCTCTATTATTGACCCAATATGCTTAAACATTAAATAGATTCCCCCACTCTCATTGATTTTAACAAACCCTAGGCTAAAAGCTCCATTTTCATGCAATTTAAGCAATGATTTGCTTAGGCCAGCAACTCCAAGACTTACAAATCATTTCCCATTTATTAAATGGACCTGCACACATTCAAATAATATTGTACACAAACTCTCCACCGAGCCACATGAAAGGTACAATAGGTGGAGGGCTTCAATAATTCATAATTTACTCAAAATGTAAAATCTGGGTTCACTACCTGCCTTGAGAAAACTTGGCACAAAACTCACAAAAAATGAAAAGAAAACACTCAAACCAACTTTAAAGGGGTCTCAGGCCTATTGACCCCTCATTCAACATGCTATGCAATTGTTTACTTGTTGTGTAGGGGTCGAACAATGGAGAAAACCAAGATTTTTTCTTTAGAAACCATAGTTTTTGCAAAGTAACTCAATATGATTTTATTGATTCTTCACAAAATTACATTCATCAGTCCCCAAAATGACTTCCTCAACCTTTTCTAAGACTCTCCCCCACGCAAAACAACTGACCAACTCCCAATAACTGACTTACCAACTAAATTACCTGTTGTGTTTCGGGTTCGAGTTTGGGGGTTCGGTTTGCCAATTCGGCTAAATATTTTTTGGGGGTGCACTAGTAGAATTTGGAAAATAAATGACTACATGACTAAAAATTTTAGTTACGTGACTAAAAGTTTTAGTGTGAACGTGACTAACACTAGTAGAATGTGACAAATAAATGACTAATTTGGTCATTTATAAGTGACTAATTTGGTCATTGGGTAAAACCACAACTAAATGACTAAATAAATGACTAATATTAGACAAATAAAAATGACTAAATAAGTGTGCTCATTAATTATTAAAATATTTTCCATAATTGTCATTTTAATTAAACATACTCTAAAACATTTGTCAAGACCTTATTTTCAATCGAAGCCTGCCATAATTAATAATAAAATATTACAAATAAAATTACTAATTAATATTTTTTGTGGAATAATTTTTTTGTTTTGTGGTGTCATCATTATATGAACACCAAAGTTTCTTCTAAATTGAATACCCAACTCCTCAAAGAGCCCAACTATGTAGTGTGGAAGAAAAATATGCATACAATTCTCAAATTTATACTAAGCTACTTATAGGTTTACATACTCTACATTTACTGGAGGAAAATAATGATATTACAAATAGTTTAGAAGTATTAT
>VDFB02000363.1:9594850-9651787 GCA_007258455.2 Sequoia sempervirens | reverse complement strand
CAAGCTTCAACAAATACTTATCCAATCTCGCATACCATGCTATTGGGGCTTGCTTGAGTCCATATAATTCTTTCTTGAACTGAAAAACCATATCTCCCTGATTAGTCAATTGAAATCCATCAGGTTACTCAACATACACTTCTTCTTCTAGTTCACCATTTAGAAATGCTGACTTGACATCCATCTGATAAACCTTGAAGTTTTTGTAAGCAACATAAGCAAGAAATAGTCTCATAGCTTCAATCCTAGCAACAGGGGGAAAAGTTTCTTCAAAGTCAATTCCTTCCATCTGAGAATACCTTTTACATACCAGTCTTGCTTTCTTTCAAACAACTTCACCTTTCTCATTCAGTTTGTTTCAAAAGACCCATTTAGTTCCAATTACATTTTTGTTCTTAGGTCTAGGAACAAGAGTCCATGTATCATTCTTCTCAATTTGCAACAGTTCTTCTTTCATTGTGTCCATCCAATGTTCATCTTTGCATGCTTCATTGAAACTATTAGGCTCAATCTTTAAGATCAAACAATATTCTTCTGCAATTCTTCTCCTAGTTTGAACTCCTTTTTTCTTGTCACCAATAATACAATCTTCTGAATGATTTAGTTATACATAACTTGGAGTTTTAGGATGTTCTTGAACTTTAGGCTCTTGTGATCTCACTTATGCACTTCCTAGTTTCTTCCTCTTGATTTTCTTTATTCATCGGAATGATCTAAACTTGATTTGAAGTATGAAATTTCTTTCCTTTATCTGAACTATCATTCTGATCATCTAAATCATATCCATAGGCTCTAGATGGTATAACTATCTCTTCATCAACCTTGACATTAGTACTTTCAACTACTTTCCTCAATCTCTTATTATAGCACTAGTAGGCCTTGCTTTTAGTAGGATAACCAAGAAAGATTCCTTCATCACTCCTATCATCAAACTTTCCTATATCTCCATCTCTTTTGATAAAGCATTTACTCCCAAAGAGTTTGAAGTATCTAACAATAGGCTTATCACCATACCATAGCTCATAAGGAGTCTTACCGGTATCACCTTTGACTTGTACGCAGTTGAGAGTGTAAACAACAGTACTCACATCTTCTCTCCAATAGATATGATGAACATTTCCTTCTAGCATCATAGTCCTAGCAACTTCTTCAATTGTCCTATTCTTCCTTTCCACAACTCCATTTTGCTAAGGGGTCCATGGGGCAGATAATTGTCTCTTTATCCCATGCTCTTCACACATAGAATTAAACTCATCAAAAGTGAATTCACCAACTCTATATGATCTCAGAAATTTAATCTTCAGACCTGTCTCTATCTCTACCATAGCCTTAAAAATCTTGAATTTCTCCAGAGCTTCAAATTTTTCTCTTAAGAAAGTAAACCACATCATTCTAGAATAATCATCAATAAGTAACATGAAATACCTATAACCTTGTAAAAAAAATTCTCTAGAAGGACCACACAGGTTAGTATGCACAAGCTCCAATACTTCATTTCAACAATTTTGTTTGCTCCAAAATGAAACTCTAGTTTGCTTCCCTAACTAAAATTTCTTGCATATGACATTAGTAGGTTTTATCAACTTAGGAAGATCTCTCACTGCCTAAGTAAAACTTATCTTGATAATATTATCAAATTTTACATGACACATTCTCCTATGCGACAACCAACTTTCATCAACTTGAGTAATCAGACAACTTTTACTAGTAGAATTCAAGTGAAAGATATTACCTTTTGTTTGTCTACTTGAAGCAATCACATTTCTAGAACTCTCCACTATCCTGCACTTTCCATCCTTGAATTGAAGATTGTATCCCTTGCCAACCATCTGTCCAACACTTAAGAGATTATGCTTCAAACCTTCCACATATAGAACATCATCAGTATTATGCTTACCATCAAGAGAAATGGATCCTCTGCCACAGATTGCACCAGCTTTGTCATCACCAAATCTTACAACACCACCATCATAATTTTCCAAGCTCACAAACTTACTTTTATCACCTGTCATGTGATGAGAGCATCCACTGTCAATCACCCATTCATATTTTTCTTCTACTTGGGAAACTAGGGCTTTCTCCACATTTGTGCAACTAGCATATTCAATAGGTACAAGATCATTTTCCTTGATAGCAATAAATACCCATTCATCCTCACTTACATTCCCTTTATCAAATTCATCATTTGTCACACCTTCATCAATAGCAAAATAACACTTTCTTTTTAATCTAGGCTTGTTAGGTCTTGGTTTAGGAACTCTTTCCAGACACCTTGATGCAAAATGACCTATCTTATTGCAAGAAAAACATTTAATAGGAAATTTCCCTTTATACTTACCTTCTCCTCTAGCTTCCCTCTTGACAATAAGTGCTTCAAGCTCATCCAATTTTCTCTCTTCTTCAATGTCTCTCATTTCCTCCTCATACTTGAACACTTTTCTAGAAACAATTTCTCCCAGGTCATATGTCTGCTTATCTTTTCTAGATATAGTAGCCTTGAATGTAGATTATGTCTTAGGAAGAGCATCACCAAAATCACTCAACTCAAAAGTAGTAAGCTTACCAATCAACATGTCTCTGGTTACATTTGTCACAGTCTAGATCTCCTCAATAGCAGTAGCTTTGGCTTTGTATGCAACAAGAAAGGATCTGAGCACTTTAGCAACAATCTCTGATTCTTCCAATTTTCCACCAACACATCTGATACTACACACAAGTTTATTCAATCTATGCATAAAATAAGTAATGTTCTCATCATCTCCCATTCTCAACATTTCATATTTCCTTTTCAGACTTTGCAACTTAGCAATCTTCACATGTGCATCATCTTCATACAATGTTTCCAACTTTTTCCAGATCTCATAAGTAGTCTTCAGATCCATAACATTTTTCATCTTGGAATCGGTCAGAGCACTCAATAATGCTTCCTTAACCCTGATATTGTACTCAACATCCTTAATCTCAACAGCAGTAGAAGTACCATTCTATGGGATGATATACCTATTCCTTGTAATGTTCCAGTAGGGTTCACCAATGCATCTCAGATGAAACTCCATTCAAGTCTTCCATAGAGAATAATTTGTTCCATCAAATATCAGACTATCCTTCTTATATGTCACCATCCCAGATCACCTCAAGCTATTAAACTTCTTCCAAGGAACTTGCTTTGATACCAATTGTTAGAAACTCAAGGGAAGACAACTAAGATGGGGGGATGAATCAGTTGTCACAAAAATTAAACTTATTAAACTTATTCTTAGATCTGATATATAAACATGAAAGCATAAACCATCACCACATGAAAAACACACATACCAACAAGATTTTTTATGTGGAAACCATGGTGGAGGTTAGGCCACAAGATTATACTCTGTTAAAAGTATAAAGAATTATCAATGGGAATGCACATGCATTCAGGCGCACTACCTAGATCTCACTGCTCAATTACAACAAGGCTTACTACCCAAAGGAAGACACGCTATCTTACAGAAACATTCAAATTATGTCCACAAGATTTTGAACTGAGAAAATAACATCTGCTAATGCTTGATTATAGTTCTAGTTAAGCACATAAGATCTGCTCACTCTTCTTCACACTTCTTCACACTCTGTCTCTGCCTTCAAAGGATTAGAACATTATTCGCGCATACCATACACACATATCTCACACTTTTTCATTCAAATGGTAAAACAATTAAACATATATATCCGCGACCAAGAATAACATCATCTCCATGTCGACTTCAATAAAATAAAAAATGTGTACAAATTGTCGGCCCAATCCATAAATAATTATCAATGTGAATCAATCGATGTCATCCACAACATATTGAAGACCCAAAACAACATCCTCGAATATGAAACACCTTCAAAAATGATTCCTCGAAGATCCAAAACATGCTACAATCACCCTGTCGGCCATGAACATGAAAAATATGAACACACAAAATAAAATCACCAATCGCGAGCACTACGATCAATGTGAATGTACAACACAAATAGAGCACAATCTAGAAACATCCACGAGCATTACGAATCACCATAGAGGCATCCACAACATGGTATGTGTAGGATCATCATGGAAAAAACAAGCCCTTAAGTGGTAAAAAATTTAGAAAAATCAGAGTTAGGCAACTTGACGTAAAAATTTGAATAAGTTATCTATATAATTTCAAAAATATGTAAGAATAGAATCTATATCAAATTGAATGTAGTTTCTAAACTACTAGGTTTATTTTATTTTATTTTAAATCTATTTGGTGAAAATTTGAAATTTCAATGTAGTAGTACTTAAATTTTAGGGGAAAAATAAGAAGTAGGTGTCTGTCTGACCACCCTAACCACAATAAAATGATAATATATTTTTATAATATTTTAGATATAAGTAGAGGACTCATGTCTAAATGTGATGCATATTTTTTTGTAATTTTTTTCCAAGTAAATAATTAATTATGAATTTTTTATTACAACTTTTAAAAAATATAAAAACTCGTATGTTTGAAAGTTACAGATTTTTTTCAATCAGCCTATCAATCAAGACTTTAGTCGTAATTCAAATAGAAAATGAATAATAATTATTTATTAAATTCAAAGTAAAGCATAATTTATATTGGTGGAAAGTTGAGAATCTCCTTTAAAAACCCTTTTAGTTTCATCAATATTTGGTAAAAAAAAGTCATCAACCACATACCCTACACATACCCATCATATTGCCATTTTTTAGCCCCTCATGATCCTGCACATACCCAACAACTCAAATTACTAGAATCACATCATCTTCTTTCAGGAACACCTACTGAAGCAACAAAATAAATTTCAAAACACATATATTCATAGCTCGACCAAATCTTCATGTGGATCTCTAAAAATTAACATGGATAAACTATATATACTCTACAACAAACCCTTTAATCCACAACCTTTGATCATCAATATACTGAGCTGGCCAACACACTGAATTTCACTACCTCACTGACAACTTGCAACTTATTTTATTACAATTTTATCAATATCCTCGACATATACATCCTTAAAGACATTAATTCCAATAGCATTGACATCAATTACAACCACATATTGGTAACATCCAACAGACTAAAGATATAAAAATGGAAATCAACTCACATTTAATTAAATAACAAAATATTATTTAATTAAATGGATAAATGGGAATTAGGACATAAATAAATATGATTTATTTAATTAGTGAGGAAGGGTAAATTAAGATGAATTAATTAAATAATGTAAAATCGATTAATTAATAGTAGAATATGATATTTGATAACAATTTAATAATGAAGTATTATTTAATCATTAGGGGAAAGATGATAATTAGTGTTAAAATGATAGTTCACATGCTAGGACAATTTTGGGTATCTACATTTTCCCCCTCTTTAATACAATACATTTATATAATGGTGTGTCAAAGAAAATTCAAAAATTCAAGCTAAGGAATTGCCTCAGTATTTCCTTGGTGATGACGTGATAGCATGGTGCTGCCTCAAGAAATTTGGTAAATTTTTTGAAAATTTTGCCATTTTTTCTAACAAGCTGATTTGATGTGATTAGGTGTGAGGGCTAATAGAAGAAATGTTATCTAGAAGAGAATTTTTTTAAGAAGTGAAGAATTATTATATAGATCTTTATCAATGCATGATTGATAGTATTTGACCTTTCAACATTGCACATTTTATCATCATAGAGCATTTTATTATGTGGGAAGTAGATGTATGCACACCTAAGCATTAATTGTGAAGGAATTTTTTTTTTCATTTACATAAAGATATGATATATGAACCAGTGGATATTGTACATCAAGTTGAGACAAACCTTGGTTTCATTAGTATCCATTTGTCTTCAGGCACATTAGACAAGGAGTGCCTAGATTCATGCTAGTAACAATAGAACCTTGTCAGAATATGCGAGAGAATAACCTTAGAGCATGTTTATTCACATAAAAGAAAGTGTTAGATTAGAATTTAACTTACATAGGATGTTTGCATTATGCCAAATTGAACTCTATCACACACAAGGACCTTAGTTTCCCAAGTCATGTTACCAAGACAAACCACAAACAAAAATCAAAGAGAAACAAGTCATGATCCATCATCACTCCTCTAATCACTTGTGGATATCCTCAAGTAGAATAAGAACATAATGAAAGATAATTCAAGTACAATATAAGACTCACTCGAGCAATGAGTCAATAGCCATTTAGATATTTTTTCCAAAGATAAGTGTTTATTGATAGGATTGTGTCTTGTTTCAAGACTAAGACACCTCGTATAAGATGCTTGGTCTAGTTTCGAGGATGCAAAACTTGTATAAGACAAATGATATTTGATAAGGATAAATGATGTTGATAGACGAGTAGGAAATTGATCGGCCAAATTGATGTTTAGTTTGGTAGTTTTATCTACTGGTTCATGATTTGTGAAGCTTATTTTTTATAAGATGTTCCATTTGTTGTCCCACATGTCAGTTCTTGACAAGGATAGTTTTATTGTAAGATATGGATCATAATGAAAAGATGACTAGTCATCATGGACCCTAAGGGGACTAGCCTAATATCTTAGGGGCTCATCAATGATGGCCTTGCCTACATACAACACAAAGGAAATGTAGTTCGACTAACCATGACAAGTGACACTTTATTATCAAATGCAATCTAGTTGGATGGAGAAATTAACCTGACATACCCTAAGGGACTGACTTAATGCCTTAGGGGCTCATCAAAGATGGCCTTGCCTATGTATAGTATAGATACAATGTAGTTTGACTAACCATGACACTTTTTGCTAACTTTTCTAACATTTTTTAGACTGTGTTTGGATTTTGAAGGTTTTGATGGTTTTTGGAATTTTGAATGTTTTGATGTTTTTGGATTTTTGTGTGAGGCCTACTAAATGATGCACCCTATATGGTGATATTTTGACCTGAGCACTTTTTATGCTATATGTGTATTAGACTATTTTGGTTGATCACATACACTGGATATTATGCTTGTTCATGTTTATGATGCCTATGATGGCTTTATGCATGTTATGATTTCCACAAACATTGGATATTATGTGTGTTCCTATTTATGATGCCTATGAAAGTTATATGCATGCTATTTTTTCCATAGACATTGAATATTATGCTTGTTCCTGTTTATGATTCCTATGATGGTTATATGCATGTAATGCTTTCCATAGACTTTGGATATTATGCTTGTTATTTTTTATGATGCCTATGATGGTTATATGCATGTTATGCTTTCCACATACATTGGATATTATGCTTGTTGATGTTTATGATTCCTATGGTGGTTATATGCATGCTATTCTTTCCACAGACATTGGATATTATTCTTATTCCTATTTATGATGCCTATGATGGTTATATCCATGTTATGATTTCCATAGAAATTGGATATTATTCTTGTTCCTTTTTATGATTCCTATGATGGTTATATGCATGTTATGCTTTCCACAAACATTGGATATTATTCTTGTTCATGTTTATGATGCCTATGATGGTTATATGCATGTTATGCTTTCCAAAAACATTGGATATTATACTTGTTCTTCTTTATTATGCTTATGATGGTTATATATGCATGTTATGCTTTCCAAGACATTAGATATTATGCATGTTCTTGTTTATGATGCTTATGGTGGTTTATTTATGAACACTTTCCTTATTTAGTATGCTCATGTTGATCTAGTTATCATAATAGAGATACATAATTTTCTATAATATTGAATTGATAAGAGGTCAAATTTAAACTAGGTGATGATGTGATTACCTTATAACAATGTCATGACTAGACATGAGTTAGTAAGATATGTTAATTTCTAAAGAAATGATAATTGTGGATATTCAATCCATTGACCTTAGGATTTGATTGTGATAAACCTTATGTAGATAGAATTATTGATTATTTCGTATTGGATATTTTCACATGTGGAGTAGGTGTACAAGTACACGCCTGTGGCCAATGGGATTCGAGGCAACCAAGGGTACCCTATTGTGATAACCATGTGAAACCCACTATGTTCCATTTGCAATGACCATAGTCTTATTGTGTTTTATTTTATTTGTAATTAAAATATTTAATGTTTAATCTTGTGATTTATGTTTTAAAATCCAATTGAGGTTTGGATGGGAGTTTTGGAACATTTTGAAATATTTTTATTATGTTTTAAATTTCAATTCTTTTTGGTGAGTTGAAATGGTTATAAAGTCTTTTAATTGGGTTATTGACCTTTATTTAATCCCTAGGATGATCACTTATGGGTTATGGATCAAATCAAGCCTATATATTTTAAATTTTGCAAGTTGTGACCATTCTTAATTACCCGTTAAGAAGGTTAATGAATTTGGGAAAAGAGTTGGAGTATTTGCTTCAAAATTTGATTTATGAGATATGAGAGACCTTGTTCAGTGTGGGATGCTCTTTGGACCTCTACTTCCCAATGAGTTCTTACACATGTGTGTGAGAACTTGTGGGGAGGTGTGTCCCTAGGAGTGAATGAAAAAGTGACATGTCTGTCATATCTCACGCAATCACAAAATTCCAATATTAAATCCCTTTTTCTTATCAAATATTCCACTCTATCTCATATAAATAAAACCATTATTCAAATATTATTATAAAAATCCACAAAAAATAACTTTCAAAAACATATCACAAACCCTTGCATGTATACTTGATCACTGAGACAATTGTACAAATTTTTTTCAAAAAATTAACATTTTACTTCATGTTTCAACCCGGTACTCGGTACCCGGTTTCAGCTTTACCCAATTACTTTTTGGTGTATGGTGTTCCAAAAGGTTGCTTGCACAATCTCCTAGAAGACCTTTCACTATCTCCTTCCTGGAACCTGCTACCAATGGGTTCTGGTTGAGCTTAGATGACTATCCTAGTCCTGCTCCAACTCTTCTCAAAGATTTTTCCACATGTGCTTTACCTTTGGAAGACCAACACCTCCTTGGAAACTGGTTACTCTCTCTTGGACTTAGAAGAATCTAAGTTCCAACTTCATCATCTTGCTTGAACTATTTGCAGGGGTGCTAGAGACACTGTTTCCTTGCATTTCACATTCAATTGAATGCATCTTGGAGGGTCTTCAGTCCTCAATCTACCCGATCTCAAGATTTTGCCTTGAATAGGCTTATTTCCTTGTAGCCCTTACCAGTCACTTTTTGGCTTTTCTTGCTCAAACTTGTCAAACAACCTAGCAAATAAATCTCACTTCCAGACACCCTTTTTGGACCTTTAAATGTTTCACAGGGTGTCAGACCTCTGTCTCACCCGTACAATGGTTTCCTACAATCAAGGGTAGAAAGGGCTAATTGACCTAATTCATAGGGTTTCACTGCTTTCTCCTTCAAATCTACTCCTAATGGATTGTTTGAAGCTTCAATCCTTCTGCCATGTGAAGGTCTTGTCTTGCCCTACCTGAGACCATGCTTCTTCCGTACAGTACTTGTAACCCCTGCCTAAGTTCTTCCAATTTTCTCTATCAAACTCCTAACCGGACTGTCCTAGCTCGCCTAGGGTTTGATTTTACAAATATTTGCTCCATTCCCTATACTTCCTACTGCTAAATATTTACAAGTAATTGGCTCCCCTGTCATTTCAATCTAATTTTAGGGAGATCCCGTGGTTAGATCTTATGGGGGAGCCATGAGAAGACTGATTGCTCAAAACTACAATTACAAACCTCTAGACTCTAAACTGTGGATTCAAGATAACAAATCTACTCTAAGCAACTAGATTATAGAATGAATGGTACTCAAAACTATTCTAAGAACTCAAAAACAATGCTAAATCAGTATGTACAGTGCCTTTAAGAACTCTGTTTCTCAAGTTACACGGGTAAACACAGGAAATGCAAAAAATTCACTATTCCTTCACACCAAAACTTGCTTACAATGCAATCTAACTGCTCTCTACGAGCCACACCTCTACTTAGATGCCTTTGCCACATTTCCAGGGATGGTGATCGATCCCACATTCCTAAATTTCAGGGAATCCAATCCAACTAAGTTGCATGCAATTCCACAAATGTTGTCATGCAACTTTACAACAACATTTTGCAACTTATCACTATGTCATGATCCTAAATCTTAGGACCTCTAACACCTTGATCTCGAGCCAACAACTCCCTTAATTGTCTCTTGGCATCTTCTAACAATGACCATGTGGTTATAACACATTTAATACCCTACATTCCAACATAAGCTGTCTAGAGCTAAATAAAGCAACATTTAACAACAATGATTAACTAATGATGACTTTAGTCCTAGTGACTAACTCACCACACACAACCAAGACCTTCTAAGGTCCAAAACAAACACACTAACACCCTAACTTGGCTAAGGTCAGGTACAAGCCAAAATTGATGACAAACAAACTGGAGTTTAGCCTAGGAGCTCCTGCACCATCCTCCCCAAAACAGAAGATTTCAATCCACCCTTGGATTGAGCAAGTTGAGATCAATGCCCAACTTCTTGAACTCTGACTCCTTGATCCACACTGCATCAGCATCAGATTGATCATGCCTCTTAATTATATGTTCTTTGTATTCTTTGGTTCTAGTCCTCTTATAGACCCTGGTATCCAATATCTTGTCAGCTTGTTTGACTGCAGTGGAGGGCAGTTTGAGTTCTTCCACATCTTGGATGACTTCATGGAGAGTTTGATCTAGGTTTGGTGGTGGTCCTCTGTAATGAACTAGATCTGCAATGTTAAAAACAGGGGACAGTCCACTGTCATCTGGTAGATGTACCTTAAATGCATTGTTTCCATATTTCTCCAAGATAGGACAGGGACCTATCCTCTTCATTTGCAACTTATGAGGAACTCCTTTCTGCAGTCTAGACTTGTTCAAATGCACCATCACTAAGTCTCCAACATGGAACTACACTTCTCTTCTATGCTCATCCACCTTAGTCTTATGTTTCATGGTGTTTTCTGCCAATTTTTTTCTGACTGTCTCATGAATCTCTTGCATTGCATATGAAAAATCATCAGCATATCCACTTCCCTTGACTCCATCCTTCAACTCTCTCAGCTCATAGATTCCTCTAGGATGTAGTCCATAGATAATTTCAAAGGGACTCTTCCCTATTGATCTATTTATAGTATCATTATAGGCATATTCAGCTTGCCCAATCATCTGATCCCATTGTTGACCATACTCCTTGGTCAAGCATCTTAAGAGATTTCCAAGTGTCCTATTTACAACTTCGGTCTGACCATCAGTTTGGGGATGGTATGCAGATCCAAAAGATAGATTAGTGCACAATCTTTGCCAAAGAGTCTTCCAAAAATGACTCATAAACTTAGTGTCTCTATCTGATACAATGCTGATTGGTAATCCATGAATCCTTACTATCTCTTTGAAGAAAAGAGAGGCTATTTGACTGGCATCATTGGTTGTTTTGCATGGCACAAAATGAGCCATTTTGCTAAATCTGTCTACAACCACATAAACACTGTCCATACCTTGTCTTGTCTTGGGTAACCCAACTACAAAGTCCATACTCAAGCATTCCCATGGCCTAGTAGGGATAGGCAGTGGTTGGTATAGGCCTACATTTGAAGAAGTACCCTTGGCCTTTTGACACACCACACAACTCTCCACATACCTCCTAATATCTAGGTTCATCCTTGGCCAATAGTAAAACCTTTAGACAAGTTCTTGAGTTTTGGTGATCCCAAAGTGACCACTCAATGCACCGTTATGCTTCTCTTGTATCAAGTTTTCCCTCATAGAACCTCTAGGAACACATAGTTGATTCCTTTTAAACAAAAGATCACTTTGCAAAGTATATTTAGCATATTTACTATGAAATTGATTCTTGTATTTAGCACATACCTTATAAATTTCTGCAAAATCTTCATCATCTGCATATAGATCCTTGAAATGATCTATCCCTATTCTCTTCAACTGAATCTCTTGAATGGTGAGGACTCTTCTACTGAGGCATCTGCCACTTTAGCCGAGCTCCTTTCTTGTGCTTGATATTGAGGGTGTAAGCTTGCAGAGTACTCCACCCATTTTCGCCAATATGCAGCTGACTCAACTTCTCTTGTGAATTCAGAAAACTGAGTGCTTGATTGTCTGAGTACACAATAAATTCCTTGGGAAGCAAGTAGTGTCTCCACTTCCTTAAAGCTTGGACCAATGCATACATTTCAAGGTCATAAGAAGAGTACTTCTTCTTGGCTTCACTTAGCTTCTCAGAATGAAAAGCCACCGGTCTGCCCTCTTGGCTTAGAATAGCTCCAATAGCCACATTACTTGCATCACACTCAATGGTGAATAGCTTCTCAAAGCTTGGTAACACCAAAACAGGTTGGGTAGCTATCTTCTCCTTCAGCAACTCAAAACTCTTGTTAGCTTGCTCATTCCATACAAACTTGGTCTTCATTCCTCCTTTAATGGTATCCAACATAGGAGCACAAATAGCACTAAACTATCTTATAGACTTCCTATAGTATTGAGCAAGACCATGGAAGCTTCTTACCTCTGTCACTGTCTTTGGAGTAGGCCAATTGAGGATGGCTTCCACTTTGCTGCTATCCATCTTCAAGTTGCCATGTGATAGCACAAATCCAAGGTACACCAGCTCTGTTTTGATGAACTCACATTTTTCCAAATTGATCATCAGCTTCTCCTCCTATAGCTTCTTGAAAATCAACTCTATCTATTGGAGGTGCTCTTCTCTTGTTCTGCTATAGATTAGTATATAATCAAGATACACCACTACAAATTTTCCAATGTAGTCCTTGAGGATTTCATTCACGAGTCTCATGAATGTGGAGGGGGCATTAGACAGTCCAAATGGCATAACTAGCCACTCGTAGAGACCCTCATTTGTTTTGAGAGGTTGTTTTCCACTCATCCCTCCCTCATGTATCCCCTGAATTTGAGTGATAGCCACTCTTTAAATCTATCTTGGTATAGTACCTAGCTTCACCTAGACAATCCATGAGATCTTCAATCCTAGGGATAGGGAACCTATACCTAATGGTTATCTTGTTTATTGCCCTAGAATCAGTACAAAGCCTCCATTCTCCTCCCTTTTTAGGTGCTAAGACAGTGGGTACTGCACATGGACTAATGCTTTTCCTAATGAGGCCTTGGTTAAGAAGTTCTTGAATCTGCATGGCTATTTCCTCATTTTGTTGAGGATTCATCTTATAGGCTGCTTTGTTTGGAAGGGTAGCTCCTGGTATCAAGTCTATCCTATGACTTATGGCTCTTTTAGGAGGTAATGTTGCTGGTTGACCACTACTTACAATGCCTTCATAGGTCTGCAATAATTTTTGTATCTCCTTAGGTAACTCTTGCTTTTTAGTTGCTTTCTCTTTGCTCACCTCTCTTGTATTTATCATCACTACATAACCAACTCCTTCTCCTTCTTCCAAGGCTTCTAAGAACTCTTTTTCACCAACCATGAGAAGTTTAGGACCTACTATCTACACCTCTGTATCTTCTAGCAAAGACTGACTTCTGAAAGTCACCTTATCTTTCTTGAAAGTGTAGGAATTCTTTGCTCCAGCATGCACAGCTTGGCGGTCAAATTGCCATGGTCTACCTAGGAGCAAGTGACATGCATCCATAGGTAACACATCACACAAAACTTTGTCCTTGTACCTACCAATTGAGAACTCCACCCATGCTTGTTCATTCACCAAGACATGTTGACCTTTATTGAGCCATGTGACCTTGTAAGGATTGTTGTGGGGTATCCTTGTCAACTTCAGCTTGCTGACTACCTCCTCACACATATTGTTAGTAGATCCTGATTCAATGATGATGACTCTACACACTTTCCCCATCATCTTGCACTTTATCCTAAACAAGGACCTCCTTTGGCTTGGTTCTTCTTTCACCGGTTCCTTGATCAAAGTTCTCCTCATCATGAGGTTCTCACCTTCCTCTGAATTCAATGGCACTTCAGGATGTTTATCTGTTGTAGCTATCTCATCATGAACTAGGTTGGTTCTCTTGTCACCTCCATGAGAAGTACTACCTTTCTCTAGACATCTATAGGCCAGGTGTCCCAATTGATTGCAGTGGTAACATTTCATGTTAGTGAAGTAGTTACCTCTTCCTTGTCCACCACTTCTTCCTCTAGAGCTGAAGCCTCTTCCTACCACCTCTACTAGAGCTTCCTTCTTCTACTAGAGTATCTAACTTCTCCTTGGGCCCTTGGTTCTAAACTTCTTCCACCATAACCTCCTCTTTGCCCTCTATTGTATTTCCCTCAACCTCTACTTTTGGGGTTTTTCTCTTGCTTCTTTTTACCTTTCTCCTCTATCTTTAAGGCCATTTGATAGCATTGGCAGATGGTTTTGAAGTTCACTAGGCTCATGTCTTCTTGGATAGACCATTTAAGCCCATTCAAATACCTTGCTAGCTTGATGCTTTCATCTTCAACCACCTTTGATCTAAGGCACAATTTTTGAAACTCCTCGGTGTAAGTTTGGACATCCATATCTGTTTGCCTAAGATTGTGTCTTCTCCTATGCAACTAAACTTCATAATCATTAGGTAAATAGGTATGCCTTATCTTAGTTACCATTCCTCTCCATGTAACTATGGGACCTTTGCCTTCTTTCTCTCTTTCAGCTTGTACAAATTTCCACCATGTGAGAGTTGCACCTCTCAACCTTGACTTGGCCACCTTTACCTTTTGGGCCTCTGTTATACCATCACATTCAAAGTGATTTTCAATACTCTCAATCCAATCTACAACTGAATCAAGGTCCATTTGTCCCCTGAATAATGGCACTCCTTCCAAAGCTTTGCCACTTAAGGCTTGTAGTGCCTTCAAGAAGGGTTCTTCAGCAAGAACAGGGTCAGGCTTTGGAGCTTCCTCCTCCAAGTCCTCTTCTTTTTCCTTTGCTTCCTACTCTTCCTTTTGCTCTATCTTATCCTTCACTTTGTCTGCTATTTCTTGGACCTCATCCAAGAGCTTCTCCATTCGAGATAACCTATCTCTTAGCCTCTGGTTATCCTCCTCTTGCTCTTCTACCTTTTTAGCTAACTCAGCATTAGTCACCATGGCTCTTTCCTCTGGTGTGTTCTCTCCTACTGACTCAGTGGGTTACAACATCAATCACAAGCCTTGATCAAACGTAGCTCTAATACCAATATGATGTATGGTGAACCAAAAGGTTGCTTGCACAATCTCCTAGAAGACCTTTCACTGTCTCCTTCCTAGAACCTACTACCAATGGGTTCTGGTTGAGCTTAGACGACTATCCTAGTCCTGCTCCAACTCTTCTCAAAGAGTTTTCCACTTGTGCTTTACCTTTGGAAGACCAACACCTCCTTTGAAACTGGTTACTCTTTCTTGGACTTAGAAGAATCTAAGTGCCAACTTCATCATCTTGCTTGAACTACTTGTAGGGGTACTAGAGACACTGTTTCCTTGCATTTCACATTCAATTGAATGCATCTTGGAGGGTCTTCAGTCCTCAATCTACCCGATCTCAAGATTCTGCCTTGAAGAGGCCTATTTCCTTGTAGCCCTTACCAGTCACTTTTTGGCTTTTCTTGCTCAAACTTGTCAGACGACCTAGAAAATAAATCTCACTTCCAGACACCCTTTTTGGACCTTTAAATGTTTCACAGGGTGTCAGACCTCTGTCTCATCCGTACAATGGATTCCTACAATCAAGGGTAGAAAGGGCTAATTGACCTAATTCATAGGGTTTCATTGCTTTCTCCTTCAAATCTACTTCTAATGGATTGCTTGAAGCTTCAATCCTTCTGACATGTGAAGGTCTTGTCTTTCCCTACCTAAGACCATGCTTCTTCTGTACAGTACTTGTAACCCCTGCCTAAGTTCTTCCAATTTTCTCTATCAAACTCCTAACCGGACTGTCCTAGCTCGCCTAGGGTTTGATTTTACAAATCTTTGCTCCATTCCCTATACTTCCTACTACTAAATATTTACAAGTAATTGGCTCCCCTATCATTTCAATCTAATTTCATGGAGATCCCGTGGTTAGACCTTATGGGGGAGCCATGAGAAGACTGACTGCTCAAAACTACAATTACAAACCTCTAAACTCTAAACTGTGGATTCAAAACAACAAACCTACTCTAAGCAACTAGATTATAGAATGAATGGAACTCAAAACTATTCTATGAACTCAAAAACAATGCTAAATCAGTATGCACAGTGCCTTTAATAACTCTGTTTCTCAAGATACACGGGTAAACACAGGAAATGCATAAAATTCACTATTCCTTCACACCAAAACTTGCTTACAATGCAATCTAACTGCTCTCTACGAGCCACACCTCTACTTAGATGCCTTTTCCACATTTCAAGGGATATTGATCGATCCCATGCTCCTAAATTTCAGGGAATCCAATCCAACTAAGTTGCATGCAATTCCACAAATGTTGTCATGCAACTTTACAACAACATTTTGCAACTTATCACTATGTCATGATCCTAAATCTTAGGACCTCTAACACCTTGATCTCAAGCCAAAAACTCCCTTAACTGTCCCTTGGCATCTTCTAACAATGACCATGTGGTTATAACACATTTAATACCCTACATTCCAACATAAGTTATCTAGAGCTAAATAAAGCAACATTTAACAACAATGATTAACTAATGATGACTTTAGTCCTAGTGACTAACTCACCACACACAACCAAGACCTTCTAAGGTCCAAAACAAACACACTAACACCATAACTTGGCTAAGGTTAGGTATAAGCCAAAATTGATGACAAACAAATTGGAGTTTAGCCTAGGTGCTCCTGCACCACTTTCCCGGACCTTGGTTATACCGGAACTCCAACTTACTGAACTAGAGCCATTCGTTTGAACTTTACATTACCTTTTTCTTTTTCTCTGTTTTTGGTACCCTATATCAGGTGTACAAAACACTCACTAAACAAAGTACTTTCCTTTAAACTAAAGATTTTTCATTTCTTTTTCACTTTCGGTGATCTTCCAATTTGTTAGCTCTTGCCATAGAAGTCATTTTTTCACTTGGGTCCCCAAGCCTTTTCAGTCTTGGGGCGTGTTGTGAGACCACACAACACATAGTAACAAAAATAACTCTATATTTCCCTAATGAAAGTTCAGTTTTATTACAGAGAGGAAAATGAGAACATTCTCCTTTTCCTCCCTATAATAGAACTAAAATTTCATTAGGGAAATATAGGGTTATTTCCATTGCTATGCAAATGAATGTTTATGTAAAGAAATGTATGTTCTTGAATTTTCATAGAATTCCATCCTTGTGTTGATTGAAAGAATATTATAATTTTGTTGAGTAAAATATATTAGCCTTTGCAATTGGAGATGAAATTTTTTACTTGAATGATAGAACTAGTAAAGTTGTTTGGGAAAAATTGTATTTCTTTTGAGGTTATATGTTCATCAATGGTAGGGAAGCATGTTCTTTCTGAGATGATTTTTTAGAAATGAAACCTATAGATTCAAGTGTCGATTCATTTGTATAACTCTTGCTTCATCACCAAGCTTCTTGCATTATACCCTAGACTACCATCAAAATTGAACCTACATTCTCTAACATTGATTAGATTTGGAACAAGATTTCCATTTAATGCTTACACCATTCTTTTCAGAATCATAACTCCCAACCTTGCTTGGGGATTTTTGTAATCATGCCTGGACTAAATGTTTATCATTCGCACTAACATGATTTTAAAGTGGCTATTGAGCCTAACTAACTCACAACAGGGATTTGAATCAATTAAGGCAATCAATATTTGTGACATGTCACCAATTTGGTTACCTTCACTAGTCAACCAAAGTGAGTGCAATCCCCCTCACATATTTAATGCATTGCTAACAACACTCATGTTTGTTGGGGGTTGGGGATCATTCCTTACCTTATACTTGGAGGGGTTAGACAAAATTTAGGAGACAAGTTCGATCATCTAAGTCTTAAGTCCTTTTTAGCCTATCGGGGTTCGTCCATCAACCTTACCCCTTATCATCTACCTATCATTCTTCATCAAAAACCAATAGACCAACTTTTGAAACACTAGAGTGTGAAACTTCGACTTTGCTAAAAGTCATAAGAGGTCAAGGTTCTCCCTTCCGCCATGCTGCTTACATACATATAGATAATGAAGTAAGCCACCGTAGATCAACCAATAATGCTTGAATTGCTTTTTGCAAGAGTCACCAAAATTAATCCTTTTGAGAGGTAGATTTTAGATTCCCCCTCTACTGCTTTTCCATCAAACCATTCAACATAAATCCCTTAGACCGAATCCACAAACACCAAAGCTATTGGGTGTTGGGATTTGGGGTTTCTCTTTACCTACTTCTTCCTTTTTGTTAAGGCTATTCGACAATGAGTATCACCAGAGCCCAAAGTCTAAAGATATTCAACTTAACCAATTTTATCCTTCTCTTCATTGAGGGAATTTGACAAGAGGTATTGTCAATGCCCAAAGTTTGAAGTTATTAAACTTAACCATTTTATTTTTTTGTTCTTCTCATCAAGGGAATTTGACGCATGGTATGGTCAATGCCCAAAGTCTAAAGTATCAAACTTATCCCTTTTTAGTTTACTTCCTTTTTCCTAAAGGCTTTTGGAAAAGGGCATTGTTGAAGCCAAAATTTCAAAGTTATCAGACTTATCTAGTTAGTTTCCTTACCTTCATTAAGGGAATTCAGTATGGGACATTACCAATGCTCGAAGTATAAAGTAATCAGACTTACCCCTTTTGGTTTCCTTCTTTCGATTGGGCATTTAGATGAAGGACTGCCGATGCCCAAAGTTTGAAGTAATCAAAAACCTTCTTAGTTTCCCTCTTTTCATTTTGGGAATTTTGTATAAGGCATTACCAATGTCTGAAGCCCAAAGTAATCATAATTAAACTTTTTGGTTTCCTTTTGTTGTAAGTGCATTCGATATGAGGCATTACCAATACCCAAATGACCAAAGTTATCAGACTTAACCGATTTCATATTCCTTCGAATGGGAAATTAGTATGAGGTATTACTGAAGCCCAAAGTCTAAAGTTTTAGACTTAATCAATTTATTTTCCTTCATTTTGTTAGGGTATTGGACAAGTTTTATTGTTAAATCCCAAAGTCTGATATTTTTGAACTTAACATCTTAGTTCTTCTTTTCATCATGACATTTGGTATGAGGTATTTTCAAAGCCCGATGTCTAATTTTCTTGGACTTAACCATTCAACTCTCATTCTTTTGGTTAGGGAATTCAACAAGAAGTATTGTCAATGCCCAAATTTTGATGTTTCAGACTCAACCTTTCAGTCTTACCACCTTTCATTAGAGCATTCTACAAAGGGTATTTCCGATGCTTGATGTTTGACTTTTTCATAATTAGCCTTGTCATGCTTCTTCCTTTTGCTTAGGGTAATTGACAAGAGGTAATTCTAATGCTCAAATTCCAATATTTTGGACTTAAAATTTTCCACCTCCTTCATTCAATCGAGGCATCTGATATGGAATATTATAGATGTTCGATGTCCAATGCCAAATAAGACTTCACCTTTTTAATCTTCCTACCTTGAGGTATTAAGTGTAGTACATCATTAGGCTATATATAATTATTATCTCCTAAAATTATTAGGTTATATTCCTTTTATAAAATTAAAATTTATTTTGAACTATCATCTAATATCTCAAAGGTTCAACCCCCATTAAATGCTTTTGTTCTCATTATGAAGTGTATTAAGTTATTAAAAAAAAATTGTCTTATGCATGAATGAGTTTGGTCGAATTATCGAGGATCAATTTTATATCACTTATGTTGATAGGGTATCCTTAGTGATTTTTCAAACCCTCGGCTTCACCTACGTGGGTGGCAGCCGATTGAGAAATTATATAGGAAAAAAAACCCTAGAAAGGGTTGAATACCCACTCTCATGTTTTATAAAATAAGCTAAAGCCCAAACTTATGCAACCCTTCAAGGCTTGCAATGAACTTCCATTACACCAATCTATGTTCCCTTAAGGATCTCTAAAATAGGCTTATTGCTTAAGTGTGCATGTTTAATAATTTAGTGCATAAATTTTCACTCTTTTAAAAAATATTTTTTTAGTTGCATTTTTCCCATAGGGTAAATTTAGGGCATGACATTTTGAACGTTTTGAATGTTTTGGGATATTCAAGGAATTTTTTTTGATGTTTTTTGATGTTTCTGGATTTTCTATTTTTCTATTTTTCTATTTTTTGATGATGATGATATAGATGAATGATGAAAATATATAAATGTGTGGATATCAAAGAACTTTTGAGATATTGTCACTAGTTAAGATAAAATTGATTGATATGATTTAGTGATTATCGATAGTTATAACATTGTTTAAGATACATAACAATGCAAGGATAGTGTTGTCAAGATAGGAAAAAAATGGGGAATGAGAAGCATACATCCCAAGATAATGATTGATGATCAGATAATATTGATCAAGATTTGTAGCTAGGCTAGGAACAAAAATTTTCCAAATAGTTTGATGACCCATTGGAGCATCAGTAGGATGCAACTGATATGGATTATTTGGATTGATTGGATGATGCCTAGATCACAAAATGAGCTAGAATACATAGATTAGGATTTATAATGAGGTAAGATATAAGTACCTACTCCTAGTGTCTAACAATGTAGGGAATACCATGAGTGGTTGCACTAGTGCAATGTGAATGGATATTTGAAGGATAGGGAGGATGGGGAAATAGATCTAGGATAAGGGATTTTACTTCCAAGGATTATCTCATAATAGGATAGCATGCTTGACTTGAGCAAAAATGTTTGGATAGTGATATGGACGAAGGAAAATGACCATGTCAATATTTTCCAAAATAATGTTTTGAAGTATATGCCCCTAGTATTTATCAAGATTAGGATGAATAGGGAAGATGGATGAAAGTGGAATAGATGGATAGTATATTTATTATGGATGGAATGGATAGGATGTTGGATTTATTATGTGTAAGATAAGCTTCTCCCAATTTTAATGGTGCATAGATGCTTGATTGTTATACATGATGCATGTTTTCCAGGTTTTCATCATGGTACTTATCCAAAGCACCACTAAAGTGGTTTAAAATATTGGATGGATTATTTCCTTTTACCCTTTTTTTGTATTTTTAATTTTTTAATGATCATTGATCATGCTCTATACCACCTAGATGTGTTAATACTGATGTTTTTTTCATAGTGTGCAAATAATGTCCTACTTAGAGGAGCTTCTTTGCCAAGATACCAACACTTGTATACAACTTATGGATTTTATTTTCTTCTTTATCGATACCAAAGTTAATCTTATCTAGATTTGCACATTGTGATAGAGTTCCCTTAGAGTCCTAATGATAAAGAGTTGCTACCAAGACACGATCGATGCGAGATTTTGATATCATGGATGTTGAAGTGGATGATGGAATGCAATGCGGGGTATTGGATGTAGTTGTATTAGTTAAAAATTTGGAAACTTTGATTCTCCAAAATTGGGATGATGAGCAATAGGTGGTGGATACAGAGATTCAATTGGAATTAGAGCCAATTTCATGATATACTTTGTATGTCACTCTTGAAGCTTTATTTTTCATTGGTGGACATTTTTGATGGATGAAATTCCCTTTTTTGTTTTTCCCATGGATAGTTTCTTTGACTATTGGATTTTGATAGGGATTTTTTTCTTTATTTTTTGTTGGAATTCATTTGAATCTTATTTTTCCATTTTGATTTCTTGATTCTTTCCTTCAATGACTTTAATTCTTCTTGGACATAGAATTTTATCTTCTTTTTTATCCCATTTAGTGGATGGAAATATATGAGGATATAGATTCATGATATGAATGGTTGAAGTGTTGGATATTTTTTTATCATAAGGATTCTTTGTGCTCCCCATCTTGATGTTTGTATTAGATAAAGTTGGCCCCAATATCATGGAGGTATCATTGATATGTTTAGATTCCTTAATTATTAAATAACCAAGACCTTGATGCTTAGGATTGTCCAAAAATTGTACAGGTTCCAGAATACCCTATTCATGTAGGACTATCCCTCTTCCTTTATACTGCATTCTTTGAAAGATTTTATTTACAATAGGATAATTGTTGTTTTGAGAGAAATATTCTAACTCTTGTTTATGTTCTCACTAATCATCAATGGTTGTCGTCTTCTCATTAGTAAGAAGGTTTTCTTTAAAAAATATGAGTGATCCAATTTGATAATATATTTGTGCTTCATCAATATGTGTGATAGCTTCTTGATTGATACCATTAGCCTAATTTTTTGAAATATTGGATAATAATGGTTCTTCAAAAGATATTGGCGCTTCAAATTCAATGTAGAAACCCTCTTCATGGTCGTGTTATGAAATTTCACCATAAAGTCCTGTGAATTCAGCTATAGCATGATCATTTGCAAATATTTCTAGAGTAGGATACTCTTGTTTTGGAGGGAGATCATCTATGTGTCTAGTGGAAGCAAGTGTCCCATCTGTAGAAGTGGAGATGATTTGAATATGTATGGGTTCAAAATTATTTTTTGGATTATGGATGACATGGAAAGAAATAATTGGATCTTGATGAAGGATTGGATGTGATGGTAGGATTTCAATAACTTGATCTTGATTAGTTTTAGGGACTTCTATTTGATGCTTTGGATAGTGTTCTTGACATAGATCAGGTATGGATAATGTGGTAGGAATAAAGGACTCTTGGGTAGTCTCAATATGTGGTAATGGTGAAAATGAATTTTGAATAGGAATATCTAGAGTAGGCATGATGGGTGATAGGATGCATGATGCTATTCGGTCTAAAATTTCATGATTATGGACTATTTTTGTATTAAATAGTGGATTATCTATTTTGGATAGCCCTTGGGGGAAATCTTGGAAGGTGTTATTTGTGGATTCTTTGGTTGATGGGGATAATGTAGATTGATGTTGTAAAGGTTCTAATGATGAAGGAATGGAAGGAGAGATGTAGGCTTCTTTGAAACATTCTATCATGAAGTCAATGAGGTGCATATTTTATGGCCATTGCTAGACATAAGGTACTGGATTTGATCTTGGTTGGGAAAATTATCTTGATATATGTCCAGTTTCTCATCATGTGAGCTATAGATATTGGTAGGAAATGGAGGCAATGATGGTGGTAGAGGGTTGGATGATGTAGGATTAGCCATATGATAGGATATCCTAACTTTGTTTTGTATTGATGTTAAGAATTTTGTTTTATGCTTCTTAGAAGATCATCAAAAACTATAATTCTCTTGGATATATTTGTGGATTGGGATGGAGTGGATGACAATGTCTTAGTGGATGATGGATTAGAGTAGGATGTTGAGGCCATAAGAATTTCTTGATTTGGTTATGGGGATACAAAATAAGGATATGTGTGGGATATAGGGATTTGTGATATGGTTTAGTGTTGAGGAATGATTTGGATGGTATTAAATGGTTCTTGATATTAAGGATACATGGGTGGATAACAATGGATTATGGTTTGTTGGTAAGTAGTCTAGAATTTTGGGGGTTGTTGGTATGGACGAGAGATGGATATATGACTAGGGATTGTGGTTTGTTAGTATTGACAGAGCATGATGTATTCAGCTTGACTACGTTAAATCTCTATTGAACACATGGAATGCAGAGAGGGAGGGTGAATTATTACTCTATTAAACCATCAAATTTTCAAAGCATACTTAACAATCATAAGGAATGAAAGCATAAAAAAACCATAACACACATAACACATTAACACCAAGGCTTTTACATGGAAAACCTAGGGTGGGAAAAATCATAGTGAGGATTAACTCATAATATGTTAACTAGTTATAAGATGTTATAGAAAGGTTCATTGCCAAGAGGACTCACTTTCTGAGTGAACTCACTATTCATAATGAAAAGAAAGATACAAAGAAGTTTCTTTACAACCAGAATTTGAATTGGGAGAAATGCATCTAACATATGTTGGATTTAGTTCCTTTGAATCTCATAACATACTTTGATGAACTCAAAACACAAGTATTTTCTATGATCTATATTGAAACACCTTTTCTCAACACTCATAGATTTTTCACATGATTCTACAAGATTTCAAATCACTTCTTGTATTTGAATCATATATTCCTAAAAATTCCTATCTTCCTCAACTAAAATCAAGCTTTTATATATATTGGAATCCATTGTAAACATCAATTATAAGGTCATACTAATTAGATTTAGCATTAAATTATATAAAATGTGCCTTGTCAACACCCAATTCAAACCAAAATTGTCTTCGTGCCAAAAACACAACTAATATAGGTCGACATGGACCTATAACAACTCATTTTTCATTTGCAACACATATTTAAGCTTCATAACTCTTTGCATACCTCAAGATAGCCAAGCATAAAACCAAAAGTAAAGTACTCCAATTAATCATCACCATAGGATATGTGGACCACAAAATGTCATGCCAACTATAAAATACAATGTACTGACACCAAAAAACATTATCACAAAACTACAACATCTAACTCAAGTTTCTGGAGGAATGCAGATAGGTTAGGTAATAGCCAATACACAAAAAACTATTTAAACCATATTTTTCAAACTTTTTCTACTTGTAACTTTTGAACCACTTATCCAAAACAACTAAAATTATGAAATAAGATGCCAATGACATCCATGAATAACATACTAGAACTACATAAGTAGATTAGACAGGGTGAATAGATGTGAACCAAAATATCAAAGGATACTATGTGTTGAAGTTGCCACTATAGACAATTAGCCAAAAGAAAAATTTACAAAATTAATTGTCTGTAAACATCCATCATATAGTGTTGACATCAATGAAAGCTCATTAATGAAATCCTTCTTCATTCTTTCAACAATCTCAAGGTAAAATGAAGACATGGTTATGGGTTTGGATTAATATTGATAATGGGATGGTTTGAATAGATAAGTAATGTCGAATGCACTAGAAAACTTAGAGGGGTGGTGAATCAGTTGCACCTTAAAAATTCAAAACCCTCACAAACATTTAGATCCATATTAATCCAATTAACCCTTAATCTGTTAGAATAATTTATCATAAAAGAAAATATTAGAAGCAAAACCAAATCAACATCATACACAAAAGAACACCAGATTTATGTAGAAAACTAAAGATGGAAAAAAAAATACTGAGGATTAACTCACAATATAAACTAATATCAACACAAAATAAAATAGGGCTCACTATCAAAGGGCTTACTTCCCAAGGAAAGAAAAGGCTCATTGCAAGAATATAAAATAAGATATAGAAGACTGTTACAATGAGAAATCCATCTCAAAGAAAAAAAGAAATCTACCAGAGAATCACCAACACCTTCACAATATTTTTGAAGAATTGTAGACACCTTCTACTCACTACATTTAATAATCTAACACATGAAAGCTCACATTGCACTTTAAATATTCACACCCTAAAACTCTACAATTCACATCATTTGCATCATACTCATTTGTCTTATCATCCTTCAACAACTCAGCTGATATTTATATAATATTCAACTTTAGAAGCATTCTCCAAGGTTGGCTATACACCACAACCATGCAAATTCAAATTAGGTCAGTACCAAAACATTCACACAATGAAAAGGAATGAAGGAAGACCACAACATACCTTAGCTAGGACCTAAATCCACTCATACACACCACACCATGATTTGAAAAACATCAAAGAAGCTTCACAAGTAGTGTAAACACCCAAGGTCAACTAAAATTGTGTTAGCACCATTAACACTTAAGTGCATGCTTCCTCAAATCCAAAGACGACTCAAAAATACCACATAACACTTCAACATGATCTAGAATATTCCACAAATTCAAAAATCAAACAAATTCCTTTGCAACAACTTTCACTTGAATAATTTACACACCTAGTACACTCAAACAACTTTTCCACACTATAACTCAAGAAATCGACTTCCAAAGCACCAAAATATGAAAAAATTCATTTGAAGAAATATACACACACTATCAGCACTCTTCCAAATATGCAAGAATTGAAACCACTTTGTGGAAAAATAATGAGCAAAAAAATTTCTCCCAGACACATTTGTAATAGAAAATTCACACACCGGTGAACACACCTTCTTGTTAAGAGAATGAAAAGAATGAAGGTGTTGTCATTGATTTCAACTGGTCAATCAATTGGTTGTTTTTTTCATTAATGTCATGGTTTCATGTTATTGGTTGTATATGTTGAGGATATTAAAAAAGTTGCATTGAAGGAAGGTTGTTGGTGTTCAGTGGTTTCTTTGGGTTTTACTCTAGGATTCGCTCCTATGTGTGTATGGTTCAAACATGTTGATTGTGGTTGTTGGAAGCTACTATATCTAGATTTTTTGATGTTGATTCATTGTATAGTGTGAGTTATGTTCACTAGTTGTGAACTATGGATTTCTATGTTTATGGTTGAGGTTCGAGAGAAATGTTGTTGGTCCATATTTCTCTTTGGTAAAGTCTTATGACTTGTAGTTCTAGAGTTGAGTTTCTATGATTGTATTGAAGATAATTTTGGTATCTGGAAGGATCGTGCTTAATTGTTTTATGTGTTTTACATAGGTTTTTCCAACCTTTTGTTGAAAACTATCTTTAGAATTGATGATGTGTGTTGGATCTATTTTTGGTCCTTAGTAAGGGTGTGTTTTGGTTTCCCTCATTCTAATTTCACCCTAGGATGTGTTGGTGATGACCTAACTTGAATTTAATGTTGGATGGTCGACTTTGGATATGTTTCAAAGTTGAAGATGGTATAAATACAAGATGAGTTAGTGGTGAAGAGAGACAAGAGAAGGGAAAAGAGATAAGTGCAAAGAAATAGAGCAGATAGATGTGATATTGATGTGAATTAGAGATTGTGTGTAATGAAAGTGTGGAAAATCAATGAGAAGTCTATATATTGAGTTTTTGGAAGCAGTAAGTTGAAGGTGTACTCTATATTTCATGCATGTCTACAAATGGTTGAGAAAATAGTGGTGGATTTCTCTGTTGCATTGAGATTGTCTTCTCTCTATAACATATCTCTTGTATCTTCTTTGTATCTTTGTGGAAGTGATCCCTCCAGGTTGTTAGCCTTCTTGGACAATGAGTCCTTGTTCTGGCACTGAGCCTTGTTTCTCGGGTACTAAGCCTTTTGTAATTAGTTTTGATATTTTCTATAGCGTGAGTTAATCCTCACCATGGTTTTCCACATAAATATGGTGTTGTTGTGTTTGTGTGATGGTTTTTAGTTTTTGCACTTGCACTTAATGTTTAAATCATTTAAGTAGTGTTAAGGTTTAGTTCTGATGAATGAATTAAGGTTTAAATTTGTGACAACTGATTCACCCCCCTCTCAGTTGTCTTGTTCAACACTTCCTCCATGCAATCATCCAACACAACATATTATGAATGAAACACCTCTAAACAATTCTAATCAACTTATCTAAACTATACAAATAGATCTTCAACCTAGAAGAAATGTGGAGCCAAACTAGAATACCAATTTCACTCTTAAATTCTCACACGTAACACACTATTCTTCTTTTATTTAATTTCAAAATAACTTGTGAAACCAAGCACTCAAAAAAGATAATATCATCAATCTCAATACTTTGTCATCAAGCTAACTATTACATTATAAATAACTTCAATCCATAAGTACTTCATCATGTTTATCAAATAAAACAATACAATAGCTCTTGACACCTCAATAGCTACTAAATGACAACATAATGGTTCAATCAAAAAATCATTGTAGAGACAATGCTGCAAATTCGCAACGAGTACGGTGGTGCTTGGCTGGGCCAATGCTGTCAATTCAAAATTTGCTGGTGGCCGCAGCCGAGCGTTCCGGGCGATCGCAAGCTGCGCAATGCATAGCTGAGATATTACCATAGAGATGCTGCTGGTGGCAAATCCCGCAATGGATTTTGGCGATTTGGCGGTGCTGGTGGTGGTGCCAATATGATGAGCCACTCGCGCTTTGGAGAAAACTAATAAACTGGTAGCTGACAAAAACGGGTGCCCCAGGGACAGCGGTGTCCGCATAAGTGCTCTTGATTTCTTTTGAGTTGATCCTATGCTTGGGCAAGATATATATAGTGTTGTTGAAGGCATCCTTAAGTATATATCTGGATTGTTTCGCTCTTGATGAAGAATGAAAGTTAAGTTCAACGGGTTTGCAGGAACTCAGTTTGGTAGATTTGTTTGTTTGCACTAAGAGAAATATCCGCCCAGAACCTTTCAATCGGTTTTAGGCCTTGGTAGATCTGTAGCTAGCTAAGGTTTTTAATGGTGTCATTTGTGTTCTGTCAAAGGTATTCTTGGTTTGGTGCTTTGGAAGACTAGTTTCAGAGTTACTATGTGTGTCTCTAATCCGGTGATGGACTCACCGATAGGTGTTCTGTGGCGTTCTCCAAGGTTGCTGCTGCGTATCAGAGATAAATTTGAAGGTGTCTAAGATGTGTTCCAGTGTATGATGAATCTTGTTAAGTGGTATGTATGTTATCTTCTTGTTACAGATGCATGTACTTCAAAGTTCATTGGTGTTTTCATTAGGTTTGGCCGACCTAGTGTTTACACATCATGCAGAGGATAAGTATCAATTAAGGGAGCATGTGATTGATCCAAGATGTTGCCTTGCAATCCGTTAAGTTGGCTCTGGCTGGCCTCATTCCCAATCAATCCACCTGAAATGTTGAGTTCCTAATCTTAATTTGAATCTTGTAAAATGAAGAGAGTGTGTACGTAATCTTTGAGAAAGTTTCTTTAACATAAAAGAAGATGATATAAATACAAGACAAGATGTTAAGGGTTGCACACCACAAGTGTGAGAAGCAAGGTATATGAAAGAGATTGTGTGAAAGTGAACTAAGGTAGAAAGGACTTCAATGTGTTAGACTCTTGAAAGAAGTGGCCAGATGGTGTCTGCAATTATTTGATCAGGGTTGTGGATGTGTGAAAGTTGCTATGGTGGATCTTCTGTTGCATAAAGATAATGTTCTTTGTGTTACAATCTTCTTTTTGTCTTTCTTTTTCTATAGGTAGTGAGCCTCCCTTTTGGATAGTGAGTCCTATTTGGGCAGTGAGTCTTATCTTGGGCAGTGATCCCTCTGGTAGTGAGCCTCTTTGTAAACAGTTTTGAAATTACCCTTATATTGTGAGCTAATCCTCACTGTGGTTTTTCCCTTATTGGGTTTTCCATGTAAATCTGGTGTTTCTTGTGTTGATATTGCTTTCTATTATTTTCACTTTATGGTCATACTTAATAACAGTTTAAAGTGGATGTGGAGCTAATAATTGTTTAAGATTGTGATGAACGCGATTGGTGGGAACTGATTCACCCCCCTCTCAATTATCTTTTTCATTTGAACAATTGATATTAGAGCTTTGGTTCCTCAAAGAAGAGCTTAACTGCTTGAGGTAGATTCAATGATGTACAAATTGACAATCCATGTGTTTGATGGATCTGACTACAGTTTCTGGAAAGTTTAGATGAGAGGTTACCTAATCTCTCTTGGGTACAAGACTTGGAAAGTTGTTGAGACAAAATATGTTGAGCCAAGAAGTGGTCCCTCTTCTGTAGATGATATTTCTACCTATGAAGAAAATGAAAAAGAAATATATGCAATCTATAGTGCTTTATCTAAGACTGACCTAACCAAAGTTATTTCATTAGGAATTTCTTATGAAGTTTTGGAAAATATGAAAGAGATCAATGAAGGAAATGATAGATTCAAATTATCAAAGAAATTAACAGCTAAGCATAGATATGAGAACTTGAAAATGGAAGAAGGTGAGAACATTGAAAACTACTTTTAGAGGGTTTTCATTGCAGTAAATGAAGTCAAAAATCAAGGTGGTATAATGACATATGAAGATGTAATGGAGAATATTCTGATGACCCTACAGGAGAGCTACAGTGACAAGGTCTTAGCCATTGAGGAAGTTTATGATCCAAAAAAATACACTAAAGAACAACTATTTGGTACCTTGACCATATTTGAAATGAGGAAATTTGGAAAAGAAAATGAGAAAACAAAAACAACCTTCAAAGCTACAAAGTCAAAAGATGATTCGGATAGTGAAGGTTCAAAGGAGTTGGAAGAAAATTTTACAAGGAAATTGAAGAAAGGCATTGGCAAGTACAAAGGTATGTTACCTTTTAAATGTTTCAGTTGTGGAAATATTGGTCACTATGCTTCAAGATGTCCAAATAGAGCCATCTACACAAGAAGAGCAAAGACAATCAAGACAAGAAAGACAAAAAAATGAAGAAATTGTATTATGATAGAGAAGATGCTAGAATTTATGATGATGAATCTGATATTGAGGATGATAAAAATGAATGCATGTTTCTAGCCTAAGAAAATAAGTCAGTGTCTACTAACCATGGAATATGTGCAAGGGAATATGGTCTAGAAAGCAAGAAGGAAGTGGTGGAAGGTACTCTAGTTTCTACCTTTCATGCTATACAAGATGAAGATTATTAGGTAATTGATAGTGGCTGCTTAATTCATATGACCAGAGACAAAAGCAAGTTTACTAAACTTGAAAAGTATGATGGCAGATTAGTCATGTTTGGAGATGATTCTGGTGCAAAGATTGTTGGAAAAGGAACAATTAGTTTTGATGGAAAATATAATACTAATGATGTCTATTATGTTAAGGGCTTAAGGCATAATCTCTCAAGAGTTGGAAAAATGTTTAGCAAAGGATTTAAGCTTGTGTTTCAGGATAATACTTGTGAGATCATAAAAGGGTTCAAAACTGTGGTAGCTACATGAAGAAGAACATATGGAAACATCTATCAGCTTAAGGGTGTTGATGGTCAGTGTTTTTTGTCTCAAGTTAATGAAAGTTGGATATGGCACGAGAGGATAGCACATGTAAACTTTGACAACCTAATCATGATTAGTTCAAGAGGAGCTGTTAGGGATCTGCCAAAAATCACAAAGCCTACCCATACTATTTGCAGAAGTTGTCAGTTGGGAAAAAAAACAAGTTGCAACTTTAAAGGAAAAGAACAATAAACTAATAGAAAGTTGGAATTGATTCATACAGACCTCTGTGGTCCTACAAGAAAAAGAATTCTTAATGGTGATAGGTATTTTATGCTTTTCATCAATGATTATTCTAGAATGACATGGGTTACTTTTCTTAGGGAGAAAGCTCAAGCTCTAGATAGATTCAAGGTGTTCAAGGCTATGGTAGAGAATGAAGTGAATATGAAAATAAAATGTTTAAGGTTTGACAGAGGTGGAGAATTCACCTCCAATGAGTTTAATATGTTTTGTGAAGAGCATGGTATAAAGAGACATATTTCTACTCATAGAACTCCTCAACATAATGGAGTTGTTGAGAGGAAGAATTAGATAGTTGAAGAAGCTGAAAAAACTATGATGAATGAGGAAAATGTACCTAAGGTATACTAGAAAGAAGAAATTGGCACTGTTGTCTATATTCTTAATAAAGTTCAGATTAAAAGCAACAACACAAAGAATCCTTATGAACTGTGGTATGGAAAAATTCTAGCTATTAAGTACTTTAAGGTGTTTGGAAGCAAATTTTATATTAAAAGAGATGATGATAATATAGGAAAGTTTGATGCAAGATGTGATGAAGGTATTTTCCTTGGATATTAAACCAAAAGAAAAGATTATACTTGCTACGATAAAAGATTGAGAAAGATTGTTGAAAGTGAAAACATAAAAGTTGATGAAAAATATGCATAGTTCAGTTGAAATAAGTGAAGATGAACTAGATGAACCTATATGTGGACAAGAAAAAGAGAAGAATAAGGAAGAAGAAGAATATATTGAAGAAGAAAAAGTTCTAAAACCTACTCCTAAGACTCCAAAATATGTACAAAATAATCATCTGGAAGAACAAACAATTTGAGACCAAGGAAAAGGTGTAATGACAAGAAGCAAAGTGGCAACAACTGAGGTAAATTTGTTTTTACTTTCCAAGGTAGAACCTAAAATAGTGTGGGAAGCATGCAAAGATGAAAATTGCCTTAGATCAATGAAAGAGGAATCACAACAGATAGAAAAAAATTAGACATGGGAATTGGCTCCTAGACTGGTAAACAAGAATATAATTGGTACAAAATGGGTATTTAGGAATAAGTTGAATGAGAATGGTGAGGTAGTAAAAAAAAAATAAAGGCTTGTGTGCAAAGGTTATTCATAGGTTGAAGGAATAGACTTTGAGGAGATATTTTCCCTGGTGGCAAGAATGGAGGCTATTCAGATGTTTTTGGCATTTTCTACTCACAAAGATTTCAAGGTATACCAGATGGATGTTAAGTCTACATTCCTGAATGGAGAATTGGAAGAAGAGGTCTACATGGAACAACTAGAGGGATTTTAGTTATCAGATCAACCAAACATGGTCTGTAAGTTGAAAAAGGCATTGTATGGACTTAAACAGGCTCCTAGAGCATGGTATGTAAGGTTGGATAGGCATTTGACACAACAAAGGTTCTACAAAGGCTCTGCAAAGAGTAATCTTTTTTTTCAAGATTGAAGGAAACAAAATTTTGATATTAGTAGTGTATGTGGATGAAATTATCTTTCGAGGAAATGAGGGTATATGTAAGAAATTTATAGAGGAGATGCAAAAATAGTTTGAAATGTCTATGATTGGTGAGTTGAATTTCTTCCTTGGACTTCAAGTGAATCAAACTGATAAGGGCATATTCATTTCATAATCAAAGTATGTTAAAGAATTGCTAAAGAAGTTTTGAATGGATGAATCCAAACCGATTTGTACTCCTATGGTGGCTAGATGCAAACTAAGGATGTTGAATATCCTAAAGTTGATTAGAGAATGTATAGATCTATGATTGGTGGATTGCTATATCTTACTGCTACTAGACCGTATATCATGCATGTAGTATGTTTGGTTGCCATATTTCAAGAATAACCCAAAGAAACACATGTTATAGTTGTGAAAAGGTTATTCAGATATCTAAAAGGGACTTTGAATTATGGTCTGTGGTATTCTAAGGATACTGATTTTACTTTAAGTGCTTACACTGGTGCAGATTGAGCTAGTTGTGTAGATGACCATAAGAGTATAAGTGGTGGAGCATGGATTCTTGGATGTAGGTTGGTTTCATGGCTAAGCAAGAAACAATATTCATTCTCTTTATCCACTATAGAGGCTAAGTACATAGCAACAACATCTCGCTACACATAGGTATTGTGGATGAAGAAACATTGAAGGATATAGGAATGATGTGTGATGAGACTATCCCTATCTTCTCTGATAATACAAGTGTAATAAATATTTCAAAAAATCTGGTAATACATTCAAGGAAAAAGCATATATCTATCAGATATCATTGCTTAAGAGAGAAGGCGTTGGAGAATGAAGACAGGCTTGAATATGTTCCTACAAAGGATCAAATTGTTGATATATTTACTAAGGCTCTTCCCAAGGATACTTTTGAGTATCTCCAGGAGAAGTTGGGGGTTATTCCCCCTCCTACTTTTAACTAGGTGCACATAGAGGTGTATCAGTCTAGTGGATCTACAGATTCATCATTTTTCTAGACTGATGACTGGGGTCTACTCCTTAGGGGGAGTAGGAAGTATTATTTTTTTCATGGGTGCACTCCTAAGGGGGAGTGATCAGAATTATATATGGTTGAAGAATTATGTAAAAACTATTTTTCCATTGATGTCAAAGGGGGAGAGATAGTCATGTGAAAAATAATAGTGAAAGAAAAAGGATATTGTTGTCATTGATGGTTTTTCACATCATGTGTTGCCATCACTGACAAAGGGGGAGATTGTTGCAAGTATGAATGAGTATGGTGGTGTTGTCATTAATGTTGTCATTGATGTCAACACAGTATAGGTTGTTGTAGAGAAAGGAAACAAGTGATTATAGGTGGTGCATGTATAGTTGAGATACTGTAGAGATGTTGTGATTACATGGAACTATCTTTATGGTGTTGCAAGTGTGTTGATATGATGAGTTACCAAGTGATTTTGAGAAAATTAATAAATAGTGAATAAAAAATTATGTGTGTTTAGAATGTGCTATGGTATGTGCTCCACATTTCTTATGTGTTGATACTATACTTGTGCAAATCTATAGTGTTGTTGAAGGGAATACTTGGGTGATATATCCTAGATTATACCTTCTAGTTTGATGAAGAATGAAAGTTGAGTTCACCGGTTTGTGAACTGGTCTAACAGAGTTGTTTTTTGTGGACTAGGAGAAATGTATCTTCTTCACAGTTCTCCGCTAGTTTTTTTCAGGTCTTGTGGATCTATAAGAAGTTTTTCAATGATGTTATCTATGTTCTATCAAAGGTGTTCATCGTTTGGTGCTCTAGAAGACTAGTTTCAAAGTTACTATGTGTGTCTATACAGTCCAAATGCACTAATGGAAAGTGTTGTGTATGAAGATTGTTGCATTATTTGCTGATGAATTTGAAGGAATCTAAGATGTGTTCTAGTGTATGGTGAAGCGTGTTATGTGGTTTGCATGTTATCTCCTTGTTATGTATGCATGTACTTCAAAGTTCATTGGTATTTTCATTAGGTTTGGCCTACCTGGTATTTACACATCATGCAAGGGATAAGTATCAATTAAGGTAGCATGTGATTGATCCAAGTTTTTGTTTTGGGGCCTGGTTAAGTGTTGGTTTAGTGTTCTCTCATTCTCATCCAAAATGGGAATGTGAATTTCCTGACCTAATTTGAATTTGTAAAATGAAGAGTGTGTAGCCGACCTTGGATAAATTCTCTAAGATTGAAGATGATATAAATACAAGACAAGATGTTAAGGATTGCATGACACAAGTGTGAGAAGAAAGGTAGATGTGAGAGATTATGTGAAAGTGAATTGAGGAAACAAGGAATTCAATGTGTTATAATCCTAAAAGCAATGAGCTGATAGTGTATGCAATTCTCTGATGAAGGCTACGGATGTGTACAAGTTGTTGTGGTGGATCTTTTGTTGCATTGAGATAATATTCTCTATGTAATAGTCTTGTTTCTTTCTTTGTCTATAGACAGTGAGCCTCCCTTCTAGACAGTGAGCCTCCCTTCTAGATAGTGAATCCTATCTAGATAGTGAGTCCTATCTTGGGCATTGAGCCCTCTAGAAGTGAGCCTCTTTGTAAATGGTTTTGCAATTACTCTTATTTTGCGAGTTAATCCTCACTATGGTTTTTCCCTTATTGGGTTTTCCACGTAAATCTGGTGTTTCTTGTGTTGATATTGCTTTCTGTCATTTGCACTTCATGCTCATAATTAATAAAATTTTAAAGTGGATGTGGAGCTAATAATTATTTGATATTTGTGATGAATTTGATTGGTGACAATTGATTCACCCCCCTCTCAGTTGTTTTTTTCATTTCAACAATAATACCAACTCAACCCCAACTACACATCCTTGCAACACAAACTCCCTCTTGTATAGTTGACATTAGTGATAATAGAAAATATTTTTGACATCAATGACAACACAACCGACACATACTTGCAACAATTCCCCCCTCCCCCTTCATCATTGATGGCAACACATGATGTGAAAAATATTTCTCCCAGACACATCTGCAATATACAGTTGACACACTACTGAACACACCTTCCTCTATGCAATTATCCAACACACAAAATTATGAACGCAACACCTCTAAACACTTCTTATCAACATATCCAAACCACACAAGCAAATCGTCAACCTAGAAAAAATGCAGAGACAAACCAAAACACTACTCTACCACACAAAACACACTAGAACACACTGTTTCCTCTTTTTATTCAATTTTCTCAAAAGCACTTGCAAACAAAGCACCAAAAACATATTTTTAACATCTTTAGTACTTCCTCATCACCATCAAGCCAAATACAATATAACAACTAAACCATATATCCATAAACATAAGCTTATCAAAGCAACTGTAGAGGTTGACACAAGTAACTTACTAATGGAAACATAATGAAACTAAGCAAAGCATCATCAGAAACAATACCAAATCAACACCAATTGCACATCCTTGCAACAAACTCCTTCTCCTATACTTGACATCAATGAAGACACCAAAGACTATTAATATCAATGACAACACCAACTGCACATACTTGCAACAAGTTGGTGGATAATAGATTGGATTTTTTTGGTTTTTTTATTGATTTTGATTTTTTTGGTATTTTAATGTTTAAGGATGAATGCAAACTAGAATGAATCTATTCTATGTTTTCAGGTTTTTTAGTTTTCTAGAAATTGAAAATTAAACATAAAAGGAATGAAGAACCAAAGTAGTAATCACTAAACCTACTATTCTCAATCCAATCTAGTGTAATCTACCTATGGAATACACTAAGCACAATGAAATCATATCAAACACAATATTACCTTCATTGACTTAACATGATTTACCTCCATAGTATTTCTTTGTTCTAATTTTCTCTCATTTTTTTAGTGTGTATTCCTTTGATTCAAGCTCAAGAACGATGGATGATTGCAATCAATGTCAAAAGCTAGAATTTGTGGTTAGCCTCAAAATGAGAAAAAATGTTTATTTTATAAAGGATTTGATAGAAAAGTGATGATAAAATATGAAAGAAAAAATGAACGGATTTGATTATGGGAAGGAATGAGAAATTTACCATTTAAATTGAAAAAAATATAATATTGAATTATCTAATTAAAATGGTGGATAATGGTACAGATGAAGTTTCTAATTTCATGCTTTGTTAACTGCAGATTTTTTTAAATGATAGAAAGTTGAAGATTTAGAAGAGATTTGGATTCTAAAATGAAGACAAGCTAACTAAAGAGAAAAATGTGGAAAGATTAAAGAAAGAAGGTAAGTTTTGTAAATAAATTTATTTATTAAACCCACTTGATTAAATGAAATAAATAAAAATATTCATTTAGTTATGGAATAATTTATGAATTAGTTAATTAAATAAATAAATTATTTATTTAATTATGAATAATATTAGATGTTTCGAATTTGAAGACTTAGTTGGCCGATGATGGAAGAAAGGGTTGATTGAAGAGACAAAACTGAAAATTATTTGAAAATGGAAATAAGCTAACATTTAGTTAAATAATAAAATTTTATTTAATTAAATGGAAAAATTGTAATTAGGACATAATTAAATAAATATAATTTATTTAATTAGTGAGGAAGGGTAAATTAAGATGAATTAATTAAATAATGTAAAATCAATTAATTAATAGTAGAATATGACAATTGATAATAAATAAATAATGAATTATTATTTAATCATTAGGGGAAAGATGATAATTAGTGTTAAAATGTTAGTCACGGGCTAGGACAATTTCAGGTATATACACTAGGGAACAATTACCATATGACTAATAGATGGTGGTTTTAGCACTCATAGTTTTATAAATAAAACACTTCCACCAATGGCGATAGGTGGGAGGAGCCTGGTGGTGGCAGTGGCTCTCATGGACTGCTTGAATTTAGCCCCTCATTTTATGATGTGACCACACGTAGTTCATAGCATGAACATGAATTAAAAATAAAAAATCACTAGTGACCAACATTTTAATTGTAATTTTTAATAAATAAAAATAAAACTTTGTATTGATTGTTGATAGCGATGTGACCATACAATACCTGAAGATGACACATAGAAAAAATATGACAAGTGACTTGAAAAAGCACTGGAACTATGACTACAATGGACTATTTTTCAAATATTCTACAAATTGTATATCAATTAATTCTTGTGAGTTGTACAAATGGTAATGATGGTATCGATAGTATAGATTCTAGAACTTCAAAAAATGGGTGAATGATTATTTATTTGCACCCACATTCAAAGATGTTCTACTCAAGGATAACCTTAGAGATCTCAATGTAAAAGAGAAAGAGATCTTCCAATAGGGTTGTCCTAGGGTCTAACTATGATCTAATGAGGAGTTCACCACCAAGTTTAGACTTGGAAAAACAAATGAAATGCAAGATGAAATGTAAAACCCTAATTCAATGTAATGATCTACAAGATGACCTTTAATGCTAATAAAATAGAACTGAAAAGCAATGAGATAAACAGTGTTCACCTAGAAATCTTGAAGTGACTGGAAATGACTCTGAAATTCTAATAATTTTTACTTTTTGACCAATTGGGACTCATTTGCCAACCTAGGAAAATCAGTCCCAAATCTGGGTTTCTACATGGGAGTCTATTTCAAGAAAAAGGGTATCAAAATCTACAAAAAGATATGGAAAATAGCTATAGTGGGACTCATTCCCCACTTGTGGCAAATGAGTCTAGTTTGGATTTTCTCGAACTTTAAAGTTCTTATCTACACCTCTTGGTCTACTTTATCTACTCCTCTAGGTTCTTAGATATGAAGCCCTAATTTCAGTGTTGTAGGTGACCTTTTAGTGAAGATTATGACCTTCCAAATAAGGGGACCACTACAAAAATCTTGCAACCTAATCCTCAAATGATCTCCAAGTCTTCAAAGAACCTAAATCTGCAATCACACAAAGAGAGAGAGAGAGAGAGAGAGAAAGTGTTGATTGTTAGGGAATAGGGGTTTTCCTTTTTGAAACCCCTTTTAGGTAATTAAACCAAATGGTGAAATATGATAATGAAGCATGAACATGAAATAATGTAATTAAAACCATGCCATGATGATGGATCTTGAATTGCTGCAATAATTGATGAAGAATCTACCCTTGAATGTATTAGAAATGATCTTGAAAGCTATCTTGATAACCTTGTGAAGACTTGGAGTGATTAACTCTTAATTTATTGACTTAATAACATGAATTATTGATGAAATAATGATTTCAAAGCTTGTTTATATGGGCAAGTTACTCAAAAGATCGTTAATTTGATCCTTAAGGCCAACATAGAATAAATTTAAACTTACAACCCATTTTTCTAGCTCAAACCTCAAAAATAGCTCAAATGGGAATCGTTTTCCATGTTGGGTGAATGAGTCCCACCTAGATGGTGTTCAGTCACCCAAAGTGGTGAATGGGTCCCACAGGGGCTATTTTCCTAGTTAGAATGTCGTGGAGTGAAGAAATTAAGATTATATGTTGATCTTTTCGGGTTTTTGATTAAAATATGCCTTGGGATGCACCATATAGGGTCATAGGGGATTATTAATGATGATATAAAGGTCATAAATACAAGGGATCCCAAAATTCAATGTGACAGTGTAAATAAATACACCTTACAACACTAAATTAAGGAAAAATTAGGTCTATTTAGCTTCTAGAAGGGCCCTAAATCCCATGTGAATGTGTAAAAAACATTACAACACTAGATTAGGTCCACCTTAGTTTGCAAGCCTCCTAAATTCAATGTGAAGATGTAAATAAATAAATTTTACAACATTAAATTACAGAAAAGTTAAGTTAATTTCTAAGCTTAAAAAGGTCCCAAGACCTAATGTGGATGTGTAAAATTCCTCAGAACACTAGATTAAGGTGATATCAAGTCCAATTTGTCATTAAACATTCCCAAATTAAGTAAGGGATACTTTTTCAGTTGCTCCATCTAGCCGCCACTTTAGTGAGTGGATGAACTTGCTTCAAACTCACTAAAGTAGACATTCAAGAGGAGTCAAAGTGTACCAATGTAGATGGTATAGGATAACAAAGATCAAGGAGGTGGTCAAGCCCCCAAGATTCAACATCCTAAGTCAAACCGACATAATCACAAAACCGACATGCACAAGGTGTATAATATGCAGCAAAACAAGATACATGAACATGCAATGTCAACAACTAAAAATAAAAATGAGGTGGATCAAGCTTCGACAAGGATGCGATCACTCTGGGGCCATGGAACATTAGGTTGTCTGTAGTGTGAGTTTTCCCAAAGAAGTGGTTTAGTGAGAAAGTCATTCGAACATGTTGGTTTCCCACCGTATAATGATAAAGTCATTCTAGTGTGTCGACTTCCCATCATACTAACCATACCAAAGTTATCCTCTTGATAACTTTGATAAGGCACCACAATGTAATGCTTTTTGTAAATGATTTTGAATATTATGTGAATTTTTTTTTAAAGGGGATTTTTCTTTGTTCATGAAATAGTCTTCTTCTTAGGGAGCATTATGCCTAATGTATCCAAGAGAGGAGAATTCAAAAGTGTCAGATCGTCGCACATAGGATGCCTCATTCACATCATGCCATGTTAGTAGATCGTACACTCTTGGATGGAATCAAACCAAATGCCACCACCAAGAAGTGGACACATCACAAGAAAAATTAAAAATCACACCATGAATTTTTTTCCAAAAGATGTCATCTATGTATGCCCCCACTTTAAAGTGGTTGCTACACCATAACTATGAGTAATTAATTTAAATTAACCAATGATAAATGCTAATATGAAAGAAGATATGAGAGCCAACTTGGAAATCGGTATGCCAAGTCATATGTTTCCAAATCAAATTACATCATGGATAAATATGTCACATGCGAGCCAACTTAAGGCATGTCATCCACATCCCAAGCTTGCTCTCTTATATATATATATATGAAATGTTATCAACTAGCCAAAAGAGAAAATTACAAGTGACATATGAGGATAAGGCTACCTAACCCCCTTTCGCCCACTTAGTGTAGGACAAGGTTGAGCCCGAGTGGATGATGATATGTTGCTCCTTGCAAAAAGGGAATGACATGCAATAGTTCGTATAATTTGATCCTACAACTACTTCATGGAAAGGAGCAACAACTAATGTTATTTATTATGATGAGTAAACCAAGTGTCAACTTGATACATATTTAATGAGATATCTATCAGTTTTGGATGCATCAAATTTAAAGTTGTCTTAGAAGAATCTTTTGTGATAGTGTTGACATTGAATGAAGGTTTTTCTTTTGAGGGATAATTACCAAGATCATTAGTCATTTCTTGTGTTTTAGGCTTTATAGGGACATGGATAACATGTTCTATAACATCACATCCTTTCCCAAGTTGCTTAATAATTTCAAAACCTCTTCCAATAAATATTTTTCACTTCTTTCAGATTCAGTGGTTCTTCAACCTCATTAGAGTTTTTCTTGTATGTTATCTTTTCTTCTGAGGTGGTTGAAGTGGATACTTTTGAATTTTTTATTGCCATTACCGATTTCTCTTTTATATTTTTAGACTATTTTGTTATGATCTTGTATTCTCCCATGAATATATGTATGAAATCAAAGGTTTCCGCAACATCTTCCAATAACTTTGTGGCTTATTCAATTTTCTATTGTTTTTTTGTCTCTTGTATGGGTTCTACATGTGTGGTTGGTGTTAAGGGATATCTAAAGTTCATAATGTCAAATGACTTATCCTTAATTTCATGATCTCTTAGAGGAGAGGAGTCTAATTTCACTTCATCATCTTCATCTAAGGAAGCCATATTACTATTGTTTGAAAGAAGTGTGCCAATGTTGTGATTTTCTTGCACCATGATACCTCCCCTAGTAGGAGAGTGTTTAGAAGAGTGAAAAAATAAATGTTCATGACATTCAAATGTGGGTTCTTCTAAAATAACTTCATCACAATTAAGGAGGTTATCAATGGTTAGATTTTCTTGCATGCCAATGATGGCATTTTTCATGTTCAATAATGTTTTCCTCATGATCCTCATCGATTAGATCTTTTAACACCATAATATCTTCTTCGTCAATAGGAGAGATATTAGGAGAGGGGGAAACTTGATTGTTGTCCATAATTTCATATTTTTTATCTAAGGTCTCATTCTCTTGTGCCATAATATCTACCCTAGTAGGAGAGATTTTAGGAAAGAAAAAAAAGAGGTTCATCACATTCCATGGTTAGAAATTGTAAAATAGCTTAATCACAAATGGGAGGCATCAAGGGAAGGATAACTATGAGTTTCATGGTTACCTCTGATTGTAATTTTTTTTTTCAAATAGGCATTCCCAAATGGTAGGGGAATTAGGAAAGGGAGGAATAATATTCTCGTGAGTGTCAATAAGGATATCTTTTAAGACTAAACTATCTTCTTCATGTATAGAGAATATATTAGGAGAAGGAAAGGTTTTATTGTCATGAATATCTATAGTTACATCCCCATGTCCTATGATGTCTTCCCAAGTAGGAGAGGTAGGATTTTCATAGCTCCTAATTGTTGGATCTCTTAATATCAACATATCCTCCACACAAAGTGTTTTTCATGATCATTCACGATTGTACCCATATTCACTAAAGCATTTACACAAGTAGGGGAGGTGTTGGGATATGAATGGAAACTAGGTAAAGTAGTGGCCATGATCTTGGCTTAGTGTGTCATTATATATTTCCAAGGGGGAAGAAAAAAAATACTTTCATGATTCTCAATGATTGTATATCCTATCACCAAGATACCTTTGTCACTAATAGGTGAGGTATCAGGAGAAGAAAAATTATGATTTTCATGATTTTCAATGCATGCATCCTCTTGTATCGAACCTTTAATGGATGATCTAGGAGAGTTGAAGTCATCAAGGTCTTCATCTAGCATGTCAAATTCATTAGTACTGAAGGGTTTGAATGATATTCTATCTCTAAAGTTGACCATTTTTTCTTTGTTTCTTTTAATGTTTTTTGTTTTTTGTTTTCATTTTCGAATGAACTCCGAATGTAATATGATCTAATTGAACTATGAACTAATGTTGAGAATGAAAAATGCAAGAAACTAATTCTATCCACAATTGAAATGAACATAAATTATTCTACTTCTAATGATTTGAATGTAACAAAAAGCAATCAAACTAAACAAAGAAATAATTATAGCAATGAGAAGCTTAAAAACTAGAAATTTAACTCTATAAACACTAGTTCAAAATTTTCACTGGGACTAATTCACCCAAGGTGGTGAATGAGACCCAGTAGGTTTTTTTTCAAATTTTTCAAATTTTTTTGGTTGATTTTTATGTTTTCTATGCTATATCATCTAAGTCTAAGATGCAAATGCAATTTTCAATAATTTTCAATGAAATGAAGTGCAAAAATGCAAGCTAAATGAGCTTTCACTAATTTAATATTGAAACCCTAGAATTCCAATTAACCAATGAAAACCTTATGCAATGTTAATGCAAGCTAAATCTAAGATGAATATGCACTCCAAATAAGAATTATAATGTCCTAAATGCAAGTTCACCAAAATTGGAAACTATTAAAAATGGGGAATGATGATGTATTCACACCCACTTTCAAAGATGTTCCACTCAAGGATAACCCTAGAGATCTCAATGCAAAAGAGAAAGAGATCTTGCAATAGGGTTCTCCTAGGGTATGAATATGATCTAAAGAGGGGTTCACCACAAAGTTTAGACTTAGAAAAACAAATGAAATAAAAGATGAAATGTGAAACCCTAATTCAATGCAATGATCTACAAGATGAACTTTAATGCTAATAAAAAAAATTGAAAAGAAATGAGATAAATAGTGTGCACCTGGAAATCTTGAAGTGACTGGAAACAACTTTGAAATTCTAAAAAAATTAAGGTTTTGAAAAATAGGGACTCATTCACCAACTTGGGAAAATGAGTCCCAAATCTAGGTTTCTGCATGAGTTTGTTCCAGGATAAAGGGTATCAAAATTTACAAACAGATCTAGAAAATCATTATAGTGGGAATCATTCACCACTTGTGGAAAATGAGTCTAGTTTGGATTTTTTGGAACTTCAAAGTTCTGATATGCACCTTTCAGTTTGCTTAATCTGCTCCTCTAGGTTATCAGATCTGAAACCCTAATTTTAGGGCTATAGGTGACCTTCTAGTGAATATTATTCCCTTGAAAATAAGGGGACAACTTCAACAAGCTTGCAACCTAATCCTCAAATGATCTTCAAGTCTTCAAAGCACCTAAATCTACAATCACACAAAGAGAGAGAGAGAGAGAGTGTGTGTCAATTGTTAGGGAATAGGGGTTTGCCTTGGTCAAACCCCTTTTACGTAATTAAACCAAATGATGAAATAATACAATGAAGCATGCACATGAAATTATGTAATTAAAACTTTACCATAATGATGAATATTGAAATGCTACAATAATTGATGAAAAATCTACCCTTGAATGCCTTATAAATGATCTTGAAAGCTATCTTGATGACCTTGTGAAGAATTGCAGTGCTTAACTCTTGAGTTCTTGAATTGATAACATGAATGCTTGATGAAATAATGATTTGAAATCTTGTTTATATAGTCAAGGCACTCAACTAACCATTAATTTGATCCCCAAGACTAACATGGAAGAAATTTAAACATAAAACCTAGTTTTTCCTGCTCAAACTTCAAAAATAGCTCAAATGGGACTCATTCACCAAAAGTGGTGAATGGGTCCCATAGGGGCTATTTTTCTAGCTAGAATGTTGGGAAGTGAAGAAATTAAGCTTATATGTTGATCTTGTCAGGTTTTTAATTAAAATATGCCCTGGGATGCACAATATAGGGTCATAGGGGCATATTAATGATGATATAAAGGTCATAAATGCAAGGGAACCTAAATTAAATGTGAAAGTGTAAATAAATACACTTCACAACACTAAATTAAGGAAAAAATTGGGTCTCTTTAGCTTAGAAGGGCCCTAAATCCCATGTGAATGTGTAAAACACATTACAACACAAGATTAGGTTCACCTTAGTTTGCAAGCCTCCTAATTTCAATGTGAAGATGTAAATAAATGCATTTTACAACATTAAATTATGGAAAAGTTAAGTTAATTTAGCGTAGAAAGGGCCCATGACCTAATGTGGATGTGTAAAACACCTCACAACACTGGATCAAGGTGATATCAAGTCCAAATTGTCGTTAAAAATTCCCAAATTAAGCAAGGGATACTTTTTTGGTTGTTCTATATTCATACACTATATGGAATGTATAAATAAATTTTTCCAGCCCTTGCCAAAAACATTAAAATAAGCCCAATTTTTTTCACCAAAATATCAAGTGTTTTATATGAAAATATGGGTTTTGGGGCCTTCTGGACTCATTTGCGAGGTCCATTTCACCCTAAACTATGTTAGAAGTTTATTTTGTCATTGATGCAAGTTGCATTGATGTCATCCTATAGAGATGCTTTGATTGGTTGTATTATGTTGTCATTAGTAGTATCATTGATGTCAAGATCTAGTGGTGCTTTGATGAGCATATGGTTGTGGATGATCAATCTCTTGTGTAGTTTAGATGCTAATAAGGTGTTACAAATATTGATATGGTGTTTGTGGTGCTTGGTTTCCAAGTTTTTTTGAGAAAATTTGAATAAAAAAGGAGACAGTGTGGTAAAGAGTGTTTAGTGTGGTAGAGTGGTGTTCAGGGTTTTTCTTTGCATTTATTTATGGTTGAAGATCTTTTTGTGTAGTTTGGATATGTTTATTAGAGGTATTTAGAGGTGTTATATCAAAAATTTTAGGTTCTATATCATTTGGAAAAATAAGTTGTGTTCACCAGTGTGTTAGCTGTGATGCAGTGCTGTCTAGAAGAAATGGTTTTGCATTGCATTTCCCCATGTTGTGGTTTCTAGTTCTATAGATCTGGAGGTGTGCTTATATTGTTTACATATAACTTTAGGACTTGAATTTTTTGATTTTTTGTGCTTTGCAAGATTTAATTCATTTTTTTTTAGTGTGTGGAAGGTTAACTAGGTGTACAGAGTGACTATGTTCTTTAGGTGTATGATATTATTGGTGGAACCTACAAAATCCATGGCCATTTTGTCAAAATTTTAAGTCTTTTAAGGGCTAGGGTTCACTTTTCATGCACTAGGGTTTTTCATTAGGGTTTAAAATACCTCAAGCCTTCATCATTTTCCAAAACCCTCCTTAAGTCCTAGTTCTATCCTATTTTTTCTTTGACATCTTATGCCTACTTAGCCTTGTCCCTTTAAGTCACAACCTTATGTCATTGGCTCACCGTATTCCTAGCTGCAACCCCTTCTAATATTTTGTCATTTCCTAAGTCATAGGATTCCACATTTTTCTAACTTAAGTAATGGGGTTCTAAAGCTTCATAACCTTCCAACTTAGTGAATTTGAGGTTATCTTTGTTATCGGCAAGTCATGGGTTTTCAAAACTTCGTAACTTCTGGTAAGAGGTTCTGAGGTGGAGACTTGGTGATTGTGAGATAAGGAGTAAGGAAGCACTCTATGTGGGAACCAGTCATGACTTATACGCATGTGTGTATTAACCCTTTAAGTGTGAAGGCAGGCCCTTGATTGAACGATGGATGATAAAGTGAAATCTTTGAATGCATCTCAGTCATTCCTTGCATGCCCCACATGAATAAAATATTATTTTCTAAAAAGTAGCAAGGTGAGTGACCTTCTATCATGGGTCCCATGGTCTTCAAACCTGGTGATGGTGGTGGGACCTTGGATTGACAGTCCCTATTTTGTGATGTGGTTGCATCTTGACCACTCGTCGTGCTCCTCACTTGATCAAGTAATATTCATTAAAATATTTTAGTAGGGTGAGCAGGATGGTGGGACCTAGGTGGTGTTGAATGCCCAAGATACTGAGAGGGGGGTTGAATCAGTATCTTCTTAAACTTATTGAACAAATACAATCCAATTACACCAATGCATATAATAGTAAAGATAAGTAAGAGCATTCACAAAACATGAAAGCACACAACACATTAACACTAGGATTTTTATGTGGAAAACCCAAAATGAGAAAAACCACAGTAAGGGTTAGCTCACAATATAGTATAATTGGTTATAAGATATTACAAAAGGGTGGCTCACTACTAGGACTCACTGTCCAAAATGGGAGGCTCACTTCCTATAGAGACACAATGACAAAATGGCTTATAGCAAGAAAATGAACAGATAAAGTACACCTAACAAGTGTTAATTCAGTTCCTTTGATGCTCAATAAATTGACTTAACACACTTCATCATTTTCACACACTTCACTTCATACTTTTATTTTAACAATCTCAAAACTATCCAACATATATAGCTGATCCATCCACAAGCATCAATTAGGTTGGCCTAATTAGATGCAACCCTCATTCATCAAAAAGATCAAATGTTGGCTTCAGGCATGTACAAAATATTTCTAAAAACAATTCAAACATGTAGCATGCTACAACATCTCAGCATGTACCTAAGATAGGTCACACATACATCTACACTACAAAATTAATTCATCATATCACCAATTATCCATTAGGTTAGCCAGAGATAGACCTAATAGAAAAATGCAGTCAACAAAGTAATTCCAACTCTCCATACAAGAACCTATGCACACAATATTTTGACCATATAAACTTCCAACATCCATAAACTATTTCCCAAAACTACAAGCAAAGATAATCAACAGCAAAGGATTGCATACCAAAATATTAGAGGATAGTAACTGCATACTGGTTTAGATACTAGTCCAAAATACCAAATAAATCTAGAACTTAACCTTGCAGTTGCAACTAATATAACATGGTGACATCATTGACAACACAAAAGCTACAAAAATATTTCAGCAGGGTGAGCAGGTTGGTGATGCGTGTCTTTGGTGGTACCTAGGTGGGAAGGTAGACAATGCGGTAGATGATGAGGTGTAGCTAGGTGGTGCTACCCGATTGTGTGATTGGTTGACTTACATCATTGTTGTAAGTCATGCGGTGTTGATGGTGATTGAGTAGGCCAGATTTAAAGTGGTCTAAATTTGATAATCATGTTTTAAAGTTATGGGCAGTGAGTGATAGGCATTGGATCTTGGTGTGAGGAGGATAAATCGATGGCCACAATTTAAAGTGTGATTTCCCAATGGTTGGCTACTCCTATTCACAGGTAAAGATTGTGCAGTAATGGTGCATCCATTTCTCATCTACCAAATCGACTCCAAATAGCTTTAGATGACATTATTGCACTTCTTCCAAGGTTGAAGTGATTGTTCAGCAAAGCCATTTATTTCCTAAAGTGTTGCAGTGGTTATACTCTTTGTCAGGGTATGTTCTCCTTGATTTTGATTGCGGATTTCCTGGGGGTGCAATGCCTATTTTCAAAATTTCATAATGTTGGAGTGTTCTCGAGATGTTAGGGGCATTCATGTGTGGTTGTTGCATCATTTTGGGAGTAAATTCTTTGCGGATTGTAGTTTGATCTAGGTGCTTTTTTCCAAAACCCTAGTTTTGTTAGGGTTAGCAATTTAAAATTCAAATTTGAGTTATGCATGTACTATAAAGGTAAGTTTTTTTGCTTTTGTTCTGGTTGAGACTTCTACTCTCCAACCTAAATGGTCTGGTGTAGTGTTTCCTTAGTAGATTTTGTTTCTATGCTTTTTGTAATTCTTTGCTTTGAGTCAAGTTGAATAGGGTAAGTCCTTTTGACATAGATAGGGAATGTAATGAGCTATCCTCTATAATAACAACAAATGGCTGCCATACAATATTTGTATTCTATTTCAATATATATGCCAATCTATTTGTTCTCCAAATATTGTGTGCAATATCTTTTGAATCAATATAATCAAGAGTTGTGTTGATGCTTCAAACACATTTGTTGTTTGAGTTATTTTTATGTTTTCCTATCATTCAAGGAGTGGTGTAATTGCTTGCATAGAGATAACGATAGTATTGTAGTGCTGTGTGGATAACTAAGTAGCATGTTCATTGTACTTTTGTTGCTTTCCTACTACAAGGTAGTAGGGTTATGAGAATCCATGGTTGGTCTATTGTAGGAGTTTATTTCATTCCTAACTTTATGTGGATTAGGAACTATTCAAGGAGAATCACAAAGTATGAAGCTAGGGTAGAATCGAAAACTTTAAATTTAAAAACATTTCCTATTTTCTTAGTTTAGATTTTCTTTCATGTTTTCCCTTTCCACACTACTAGAAGCCATTGTTAGTAGTCAAGGTTGTATAGATGATTGAGCCCATTGAAGGCCTTCCACCATTGTAGTGTGATGATTTGCATCAATGTATAGGGATACCCACCTTGGTCCTGCAGAGCCTAAAGTGCAGAGGAGAGGCTTTCCAATCAGTCATGTCCTATTTGTTGGCCACTAACCTAGGGTCTCTGAGTATAAGGAGTAGCTACCCTTTACGAGATGTTAGATGATCAGTTGGAAACACCAACAGATTGGCAACTCTATTGGGGATGAACTTAGTATTTTGGTTGTAGATAGTCTTATGAAAAGAGTCATCTAAATTTGTAACCAGAGATTGATAATTTTGGAGTCTTATTGGCCCATCCGAGTCAATAGATTGGTGAATCTGTTGGAAATGAACTTAGTATTTTGGTTGCAGAAAGTCTTATCAAAAGAGTCATCCAAATTTGTAAGCAAAGATTAAGAATTGTGGTGTCTTATTGGCACATCTAAGTCACTAGATTGGTGACTCTATTGGGGAGAAAAAGAATAAATATTTGGGTGAGCAAATGAATATATGCTCTTCCTCTTTGTGAACCACATGCTCTAAGGAAGATAAAGATAAGTGCATTAATCTTTGGGTGAGCAATTGAAAATATGCTCTGCCTTATTGAGGAAGATATAGATTTGTAAAGGGACCTACATAATTGAAGAAGGGGGTTGCTACAATGTTTCTAGTGTGTTCTTAAAGTCTAATGCTCTATTGGTGGAGAGAACTCATAAATATATTGATCTTGAAAATATCACTATACTGCTTGAAGATCTTTTCCTCTTTCAAAGAGGTGGAAACTATGTAAAATATTCCACATCATCAAAAGAGTTGGTTGCAACAGTTTTTAGGTATTTTTATATTGCAATATTTTTGTATGAGTGTCTACAAGTTTTTGTAAATAGTTTCCCTTATTCGGTGCTTTAAGGTACTATTTAAAAAGGGGAAAGATAATTTGGATATTATGTAGCTAGTTGTAGAAGGTTAATATTTAAAATTTATCATCAAATGGATTCCCCCTCTACTAGCTATTCTGTCATGTGTGAACGACAATCATATCCTCAAAGAAAACTTTTTTATTTGGAAATATATAACCCTCTAGATTTGAGTAAAATCTATGGTTATCCAAACTCTGTTGCAAAAGAGATAAAGGAGTATTTTCCTAAGTTTAGAGGCAGTTTAGAAGAATCAACATCAAGACATTGGGAAGATTTCACTGACTTGTTGGTGGAAATTCAGATAGAAGAAGAGGACATTGTCATAAAGTTATTTGTAATAACTTTAGAAGATGATGCTAAGGACTAGTTTTTTAATCTTCCTTTTCATTCTATTTGTTCATGGCATAATTTTAAAGAAATATTCACTGATCGATTTGGTGATGTGAATGGCAGTCATTTGTTTGATGGTTGTTCTCTGCACAATTAGGAAGTTGAAGAGGAATATGAATCTAAAGTTGAAAATTTCTCACCTCTAGATGTATTATGGAATATAGAAAGATATGCGGATGAGTCACCATATAATTTTCATGAAAAGTTCATGGAATTTTGGTTTTTTGTACTAGAATTAGATAGGCTAGATGAATCAGCATGTGTTGATTTGTTTTATAGAATTGAGCCAGGTATGAGTACAATGGCACAAAGGTGGAAGCCTTTAGTAGTTGGAAAAATTGATGGTTGGATTTCAATGATTGATAGAAAGGAATGGATATCACATCATATCTAAAATGTGTGATGGTACTTATTATAGTTATCTAGTTTTTATAGATAAGAACAATGATGCATCTTGTAGTGATGAAGTTTTTTCTTCTTAGCATCCCAGAAAAGAATTTTGCGTAAATGTACCTCTTGCTAATGCTGAAATAATGGAGATAGAGAGCTTGCTCTCTATATCGGATGAGTGTGATAGTTTGTGTGGTGCGTTTCAACTAGAAGAGAGTAGTAATGATGAGTCTAATGATGATATCCACTCTAGATGTGTGGGGTATGATTATGCTAGTTCGTGTAGTAGTAGGGAAGAAGAAGATGTGTTGACTATGGGTGATGAACAAGAGGATTTTCCCTTGTTTAATTTATCACCTTCTATCTCTTGTTTTTTTTTTTGAGGTTGCTACTGATTTTTTTTTATGAGGATAGCATAGATGTAGCTATAGGTGAAAATAAAAATCAAGAAGTAAATGTTGCTATAGCTAATGATGTTATGTATGATCAGTTTATACCTAGGGATTATGATTGTATGGATCATATGGATGCATAGGAAGATTTGTTTTTAGAGTGTGCAGCTCATAGTCTTCCTCATGAGTAGTGGACTTCAAATTTGTCATGGAAGAGCAATGTTGCTAAGGAAAGTTCCATAGATGTGTTTCAGTGTTCTATTTTTTGGGACACATATGCCTCAGTAGATTGTGAAGTGATTGAAGAAGAGAGACAATTTGAAGAGTATAGCTCTTCACATAAAATCTCTCATGATTTAAATGGATGTGTTGATGAGGTTTTCATCAACATGGATGACTCCAAGCATGCTACTTGCAGTTTTGATGGGCAACAACAAGGAAATTTTCTTGCTTCCCATGCCTCTTGTGTGCCTGAGCTTCAAAGTTTTCAATTTGACTTGTCTGAGGATAAGATTCCCTTTTCATTTCAGCACAATGAGATGACACATTTTTTTGTTCCATGTGAGTTTGAGGCTTTTTCTTTTGGCCTTGATTCATGTGAAGTGATCAATAGGTGTAAAAAGATAGAGGTTTTTTATGATGCTGATCAATGTTCTCAGTTTTTGTCACCGAATACAAAATTAGGGAATGAAATAGGTGGTAGTGAGGTTGCTTATATCATGTGGTTACCATGTAATAGCAAGGTCAAACATGGAGCAAGTTCTCACTTGTTCAAGGGTAGCCCAATATTTGTTTATGCAAGAAAGAGGCTACTTGTACAACTATGGTGTGAAAAAAACAATTATTGGTTGAAGTAGATCAACTCCTTTAACAAATTGGTGTTTGATAGGGGTAAGTATTGATTTCCCTTTTCTATTTGATAGCTCGAGGCTATCAAAAGAGGTTTGAAAGATTGGGTTAACTTTGTGGCCCAATGGTTTGTATGGTATACTTCTCCAGAGATCTAAATTCTCATCCTACTTTGTCAAGTAGATGTCCCCAACTAGAGCCACTAGTGAAACCGACCAAATCCATGGCCATTTTGTCAAAATTTTGAGTCTCTTGAGGGCTAGGGTTCACTTTTCAAGCACTAGGGTTTTGTATTAGGGTTTAAAATCCCTCAAGCCTTCATCATTTTGCAAAACCCTCCTTAGGTCCTAGTTCTATCCTATTTCATTGTTGGCATCTTGTACCTCCTTAGCCTTGTCCCTTTAAGTCACAACCTTATGTCATTGGCTCATCATTTTCCTAGCTATGACCCCTTCTAATATTTTGTCATTTCCTAAGCCACAAGATTCCGTATTTTTCTAACTTAAGTCATGGGGTTCTAAAGTTTTATAACCTCCCAACTTAGCGACTTTGAGGTTATCCTTGTTATTCACAAGTCACAGGATTTCAAAACTTCACAACTTCCGACAAGAGGTTTTGAGGTTCCAATTTTTGGAGACTTGGAAATTGTGTTATAAGGAGTAAGGAGGCACTCCATGTGGGACCTAGTCATGACTTATAGACATGTGTGTATTAACCTCTTAAGTGTGCAGGTGGGTCTTTGATCAAACAATGGACAATAAAGTGAAATATTTGAATGCATCTCAGTCATTCCCCGCGCACCCCTTAGGAATTAAATATTGTTTCTTGAAAAGTAGCGAGGTGAGCAGACTTCTACCGTGTAGCATGCATGTGGTGTGGGTCCAACGATCTTCAAGCCTAGTGACAATGGTGGGTGTAATTAGGGAAAAAATATTATGGTTAATGCAATGAAGCATATAAATCAAACCCTAATAAATAATGAAGCACAAATGAGCATAAAGACATAAAGCATAAAACAATATTACCAAATCTTCATGCTACCATTGATTCACCTCCATTTCTCTTCTCCATTTTGCTTGAATATGATCATTGCCCTCAGATTTGAGTGTGCAATAATAATTCTATTACAAGTGACTAGAAAAATATTGAAGATTGTTGTCTCACACTAGCATCATGTACTTGCATAATATGTGTGGAATGATAGATATATGATAATAGATAGAAATGGATGAATGATTCAAGAATGATTTTGACAACATAAGGATACTTGAAGAATCAACCCCCCAAATGGCTTATGAGAGGGTTGATTTATAGAAAAGGTCTGATTTGGATTGATTGTTGAGATTGGATGTCAATAAGATGTCTTAATCAATGGCCAAGATTGAAAGTTGTAGTATGGACTAGGGTTAGGTCAAAATTAGGGAAATGACAAGAAATGAATGGCTAAGATTGAATTATAAAATAATTCAATCAAGGGCTAAAATTAAATGAGATGTCAAGAGATAAAATTTGATGTGGAAGATAACGTTGGCATAGATAAAGAGGTGATAGGAGAAATTAAATAATAAAAATTATTTAATCTAGGTGGCCAATGAATAATTAAATAATAAAGATATTATTTAATTATAGAGGAATGTGACAAAGGGAATCATTTTGAATTAAATAATGATTTAATTAAAAATTCAAGAGAGTGGATCAAATTAAATAAATAAAACTTATTTAATTTATGAGAGAAGAGGTTACCGAATACCAAATAATTAAAATAATTATTTAATTATAGTGAAAGTGGACAAAAATTAAATAAACAAGAATTTATTTCAATTGTGGTGAAGAATATGACTTAATTAGTGACGAATTAAATAAATAAAAATTTATTTAATTAATCAAGAAGGAATAAAATAGATAGAAATGAATTAATTAAATTATTTAAAATTATTTAATAATATAAGAATTATGAGTTTAGAAAAATTAAATACTCATAAAGATTTAATGGAAGGGAAATGAGCGAAGAATCTAAGAGTCTAGGCCTTAGACAATTTTTAGTGTTCATATTTTTCCCCCTTTGAGATGATGTTTGGTGATGATGAGCTGGTGTTAAGTAAACATCATTTCCATGAAGCTAAGGTATGGAGAGGAAAATGGACGCATGATAGAAAATAAGATGATAAAAAAAATAAAAGTGGGGATGATGATGATGCCCCTCGAGAGGATAGCTAAACCTAACATGTGGGTATGCTCTCAAAATGGATAAGATGAAAATAGATAAGTGGTATAGAAGAAATGTTATTGTGGAGGATATGGATGTTAATGGAGACAACTTTAAAGATGCATATTTTGCAAGACAAGACTCTGCACTAATCATCATTGGGTGGTAAAATGACACAAATGGACAACAAACACCATGGTATGACATAGACCAAGGTGTGCAAGGTCATCCACTTGCAAAATAGACAATCGCAAACAAGGAATGTCCTAGCTCATACTAAGGGGCCAAGTTGCCCTAGTCTTTTACAAGATAATCCACAAACAAACAAATCAAAGAAAAACAAAATAGATAATGGGATGTCATCGCATCTCTAAATCCTTCCATCCTCGTAGCTAGCAACATAATTCCATGACAAAAAAGACTAGTAAAATGTACAAAATAGACAAAAAGATAAGACAAAAAATAAACTAGAAAACAACTTGTCCAATGTGTTTTGCCAATATTTCCTCAGCCTAAGATTATTTTCTTGATGGCTCGATAGCTCGACGATTCCTAAGGCCTAAAGGACACATCCCAAAAAGATAAATGAATTTTACAGGTCCAAGTCCGCGACACATCTTGGAGAGGACCAAAGAGTTATGATATTGACATTGTTTTGACAATTTGACTAATGTGACTAGATGATTGACTAGACTATGTTGTCTGAGTTTAACTTAATGACTGATTGGACTATAATTTCTATTGGATCATGATTTGAATGCAGACATTTTGATGACTATCTTGTGTTGGAGCGTGACTATGTCTGATGAAAGTTGACTTCGTGAGGAGATCGGGACATTGTCTGACTTATTTGACCGATGTGACGTAATGTTTGACAAGATGGACATTGTCTGACTTATTGGCCTGATGTGACTATGTTTTCCTAATTTGACTAACGTGACAAATGCTGACTCATGATTTTAGGATTTTTGAGAGTTATTTGGATGTTTTTTTATATTTTTTGAATATTTTGATTTTTTTTTTTGGACTTTTGACATTTATTATTTTTTTGGATTGTTGACATGTTTTGATTTATTTGTCTTTTTGACATGTTTTGAAATGTCAATGGATGAAAATTTAGGTAGCCTTTGTGCTAGATACCAATGACAAGGGAAAAAAAGTCTAGGTACAAGGAGATAGATGGGATTGATGGATGGAATGGATGTATGTATCCTAAGAGAGCAAGGATGTGATCTCCAAAGACTATGCCACATAGAATAACATGCCCCATTCTAGATACAAGACTTAGGATTTTTCAGGACAAAGCTTATGACAGTAGGATAATGATAGGCTTGTTTAGAAGGATGAGGTATGTCAAGAGATATCCAAAAAACATGTTTCAACATTTTTCCCCTATGTCTTCATCAAGATCAAAAGGAGAAGGGGGGATAAGTGGACTCAATATGATAGGTATGTGTGATGGCTAAGATGGTATGTAGGATGGAAATTATATGAAATGAAAATGATAGGTTGGATAGATAAGACATTGTGCCCCCAAGTGTAAGTGACATAGAAGATCAACCTCCACATGATGCCTATTTGCCAAGTTTTCATCATGGTACTTATCTAGGGCACCTATTTACCAGGTTTTCACCATTGGACAAAGGGATTTCTCTTTACTTTTTTTTCTTTTTTTTTTTTCCTTTTTTGAATAGGGGAAGGATAGGAGAGACTCAAGTGTCTAGTTCAATAAAATATGGTAGTCCCACTAGAGATGGATGTCATTGCATGGACCACATCAAATGTCATTAAGCTCATAGATGTCAGTAAGGAATTACATGAAAGGGAGATGGAGTAAGTAGATGATGGATTATGATGTAGATTATGTAGGGAAGATATAGGAATTATGCAAAATATGAATGGGGAGGCTTAGCCAAAAGCATGGACCATAGGGATGTGATGGGGAAGATGTGTAGGATATTGGATGGGGGATGAAAATATAGAGATATGTGGGAATGGAATCATGACCAATGGTTGCACACACCGTGATAAACTTTGAAGCTTTTGATGGGGAGGTGGTGTAGGAAGCAATGGTGTTGTTTTCTTAGGAGATGGTGGATGTAGTGCTTTAGGTACCCACATAGACTTAGTATTTTTATGACTTTTATTTTTCTTGTGGCCTTTTTGTAATTTTTGAATGAAGTGGGAAAGTGAGGTGGAAGTGGATGGTTGGGATTTTTTTGATGTGGATGTCTTGTTTGACTTGATTTCTTTTTGCTTAGGTACCCAAACCATTTTGTTTTTAGACTTTTATTTTGGAGGTATGGGCTTATATAACTTGTTAGATGTACTTGGCTTTGACATTTTGTATTGATTCCCTAAGGCATGAGGGTCCTTAGGATTTTTTACTTTATAGATAGAGGCATTGAATTTTTTTCTTTTGAATCCCATGGGTATGGTTGAATGAGTGGAAGATTCATGTCTAGACAATGTGTGCATTCATTGGTCATGATTAGGAATGTTAGGGTATTTATGGATGAATGGATAACATGATTGAATGGTAGGGATATTAGGTGTTGGAAGTAATGGAGGTAAAGTGGATGGAGGGATATTAGGTGTTGGAAGTAATGGTGATAAAGTGGATGGTGGAAGGTGTACGGTCACATGCTTTTGACATTTGGAGGATGATGGAGGAAGGATGGCAACACATGTCTTAGGCGTATGATAGGATTTATGATGAAAAGTGATGGACTTAGGAGGCATGGAAGAAGTACCAACATCTTGAGATTGGTTTCCTTGGAGTATGAAATGGACAATAGGACTAGGTTTAGGTGGAACACTAGACATGAGTTCCTTATTGGATGGAGAAAATGATGCAAGGGAAGATAATGGTTGTTTTTTTTCCAAGGAGGAACATTCATGAATGAGTGTGGAAAGACCAATA